>QANX01003286.1:0-100713 GCA_003254975.1 Ochetophila trinervis
GCAATATATTATAGAGCAAAAGACTAAACTACCGTAACATTCCCTCTCAATTCAAGTCAGGGTCAGCTCAAGAAGGCTAGCAAGATGTTATGCCAAGTTTCATGCAAAGATAAAGAAATCGAGTAGTTACTTATGCTTTAGTAAAAACATTGGCTATTTGTTCCTCTGTTGGAACATATCTTATTTCCATTGTCCTGCTAATAACTTTTCCCTAACATAATGAATGTCAATCTCAATGTGCTTGGTGCGGGAATGAAGGACAGGATTGTAGGCTAAAGCTACTGCTCCCAAATTGTCAGACCAGATTATTGGTGGCTTTAATAGAAGACCAAGCTCCACTGTTAATTGAAGTAGCAAACTCATCTCAGTGGTGATGTTTGCAAGTGCTCGGTATTCAGCTTATGTGCTAGACCTTGCAATCACTGACTGTTTTTTACTACTCCAAGATACAAGGTTGGGACCTAAAAAAATGCAATAGCCACTACATGACCGCCGATCGTCTAGATTGCAAGCCCAATCGCTGTCAGCAAAGCCATGAAACAGTAGTCCTTTTCTGGTTTCTTGAGAACCAAGCCATACTCCATTGTACCCTTTAGATATCTGAGTAAACATTTGCATGCCTCCCAATGTGCAGTTCTTGCTGCATGAACAAACTGACAAAGTTTATTGACAGCAAATGTAATATCTGGTCTTGTTATAGTCAGATACTGTAAAGCACCAATCATACTTCGATATTGTTCAGGTTGCTGTAAAACATCCCCATCAAGTATATAGAGTTGTCTTCCTATAATCATAGGTGTAGAGTAGCATTTGGCCTCATGCATCTTAGTTTTAATCAACAGGTTATTAACATATTTCCTTTGAGACAACTTAAGACTTGTTTTGGATCGGGGAACCTCAATTCCCAAGAAATAGCTCAAGTCCCTTAGATCTTTTAAAGAGAATTCATGATTCAAATAATTGATAAGATTAGAAACATACTTTGAACTTGAATCAGTAATAACCAAGTCATCAACATAGATGAGAATAAAGTAGTGCACATTTGTATTCTTCAAAATAAACAAAGAACTGTCTGCCACAGAACCAACAAATCCCCTTTTTTCAAGAGAAGATTTTAGCTTGTCAAACCAGGCTCTTGGGGATTGTTTTAGGCCATAGAGTGCCTTCTTTAACTTGCACACATAAGCAGGATGTTACTAGCTAAGATACCCTTCAGGTTGAACCATATAAACAGTTTCTTGCAAATCTCCATTAAGAAATGCATTATTGAAGTCAAACTGCCTTACTGGCCAATCGAAGGTAAGAGCCAAAGTTAAGATCACTCTAATGGTTGATGACTTAACAGCTGGACTAAATGTTTCAAAATAATCAAACCCAGGTTTCTAATTAAACCCTTTTGCAACTAGCCTGGCCTTATACCTTTCTATACTGCCATCAACCTTATATTTGACTCTATATACCCACTTATTACCAACAATATTCATATTTGGAGAATAGGGTACTAGAGTCCATGTACGTGTTTCCATAAGTGCAGCATATTCCTTGTCCATATTTGCTTTCCACTCCGAATGTTGCAAAGCAATCTTTGTTGTTTTTGGTTCAAAAGAAAACACATTACCCAGATCAGGAGGTGTAGTCTGTCCAATAACTGTTGTTGTGTCACCCTTTCCAACTTTGCATTTCTTAGAGGAAGAAGAACTGGAGTCAGAAGTTGAAGAAACTGAATGCAAACATGTAGGTACCACTGATTTAGTGGAATCAGAAACCAATTTTTCAGATCGAAACACTTTGGGCTTGATTATCCCATTCTTTGATCTTGTAATCATGGGATGAGAATTGTGAGTGATAGGCAAGTCCACTTCGAACTGAATTCCAGAAGCATTGAGAGAATCTAGCATATTTGTTCCAACAGAATTTTCAAAACCTTGATTTTGACCACTTTCAGTAGTATGATCAACAGCTGGGGTACCTAAATTTTGAGTTTCAAGTGGAAAGGAGGTAAAAGTACTTCCAACAGATTTAGGCACACTTTTAGGAGTTGTGGACACCAAATCCTCGGGCTGTTGAGCACAATCCATGAATGCTGACTTGAATTTAGAAGCTGCAAAGCTGCTGTTTTGATTGTTTTAAGTAGTAATGTCAACAACTGGGGTACCTGAATTTTGAGTTTCAAGTGGAAATGAGGTAAAAGTACTTCCAACAGATTTAGGCACACTTTTAGGAGTTGTGGACACCAAATCCTTGAGCTGTTGAGCATAATCCATGAATGCTGACTTGAATTTAGAAGCTGTAGAGTTGCTGTTTTGACTGTTTTGAGTAGTAATGTCAACAACTGGGGTACCTAAATTTTGAGTTTCAAGTGGAAAGGAGGTAAAAGTACTTCCAACAGATTTAGGCACACTTTTAGGAGTTGTGGACACTAAATTCTCGGGCTGTTGAACAAAATTCATAGAACTGGACTGATGTGTACTGCTGATTGTTGAATTAGTAGCAACAACAGTGTCCAAAATTTGACACAGCACATGTGAGTCTGAAATCACAAGATGGACTGAAATTTTATCATAAGTTGAACTTGCTGGAACTTTGTTGGACTTCAAACTTCCTAATTATGGAGATTTTGAAGTAATTTGTTCATTTGCAATGCCTGGCAGATCAATTGAGACAACATGCAGAGGTAGAGGAGAGAAAAATTGTGTAGGAAGACCATGATCAGAACAATCACCTTGAGCTTTGAAGGACTTAGTAAATCCATTGAGAAAGGGAAACTCATTCTCATTAAATTCAACACTATTTGAGATATAAATTCTACCAAAGGGATGCAAGCATTTATATCCTTTAAAACCATCAGCATATCCAATAAACACACATTTAGATGTATGAAACTGAAATTTCTGATTATTATAAGGTTTAAGATATGGAAAACATGCACAACCAAAGACCTTCAATATGTCATAATTAGGTATGGTATTAAAAAGCTTTTGAAAGGGACTGTTATACCTCAAAGCAATGGTAGGAAGTCTATTAAGAACATAAACACCTATATTAAATGCTTCCCACCAAAAGTCCAAGGCCATATGTGCTTGAGACAGAAAACTCAGACCGATTTTAGCAATGCTTCTAGTTTCCTCTCTGCTTTACCATTTTGATTATGTGTATATGGACATGAATGTCTAAATAAAATTCCATGCTCCTTTAGATAAGAAACAAAACTTTTGTATTCTCCACCCATGTCAGACTGCAGGCTTTTGATTTTAAAGGGTAAATGTTTTTCTACCAATCGATGAAATAAAACAAAAACTCCTAAAGCTTCAAATTTAGTCTTCAAAGGATATATCCAAGTGTACCTTGTGACGTCATCAATAAAGTTGATATAATATATGTAGCCCTTTTTTGACAAAGTTGGTGATGGCCCCCACAAATCAGTATGAATCAACTCGAGTGGAGCATTAGTTTTGGTAGAGACAGTTGGAAAGTGATCCCAGTGTTGTTTACCATATTTGTAGGCATCACAAAATGACAAGGCAGAAACATCAAAAATGTGATCTTTATTATTGAAAGATTGATTACAAAGTTTTAGTACTTGTTTTAGTACAGGTAGAGATGTATGACCAAGTCTTCTATGTAAGACATCAATTGACACCCCTGATGACTTATGTACAAACAAAGCAACTGAAGAAGGTAAATCAGTATGTACAACAGGAAGAGCATCAATAGAAGAGAAAACATTGTTATCTGATATCAGAGGCCAAGTTGAATTGCCTTGAACTAATGTTGATACTGAAGCTTGAATAGGATCACTTATTCATGATTGGCAAGTTGGAGATCTAGATGAAGACATGCTTGGAATCTCTAACTTGTAAAGTCTACCTTTAAGAGTCCCTTTAAGTACCACTGCTCCCAGCTGCTTGTGCTTAACAAGACAAATATTAGCAAAGAATTCAATACTAACATTATTATCTTGAGTTAGTTTCGAAACACTAAGTAAGTTCTTAGCTATGGTAGGAACAAGTAGGACATCTTTGATTAAAACTAGACATCCAAAGTAGCCTGTAATAATAGTATTTCCAAGACTAGTTATTTGAATACCAACTCCATTTCCTACAAGTAACTCGTGCTTACCATTGTAATCTGCATGCTAATGCAAAACTGAATTATTAGAGGCAACATGATTTGTTGCTCCACTTTCCAGGTACCAGCTTGGATCCCCAACTGGAATAGTTGTAATATAATGGGAAGTTAGAGCTTGTGGAGACTCATTTGGACCTAGCAGCAGTTGTGGATTTCCATTGAACCAGGCAGGTGGCATCTAAACATTTGGTTTAGGCCCCATTGAAGCAAACTGATTGACTGATGGTAAAGAAGTGTGAAAAGCTTGATTGTGACTAGATATGGTATTCTATTTATCATCAACCACAGATGAAAAAGGATTGCTACTCATAGCTCCAGAGTTGCCAAAATACTGACCATAAGGACTATAGAGATGCTGAGGTAAACCAGAAAGTTGAACCATATTTCCCATTGGTGCATTCAAATTTGACTAGTGACAGGGTTGACGGGATTACCAAATCGAAAATAACAAATATCTGCAGTGTGTCCCAATTTCTTGCAAATTTGACATTGTAATCTATTATATTTACTTCTGCCCTTGCCACGAAATTTTGACTCATCAGGACCATGATAACCATCAGAAGACTCAACAATACGATTTGTGGTTTCATACAAAGGATTAAAGTCTGCTCTTGTACTTTTGTAATCTTGTGAACTAAAAGTGTAAGGTTGTGACCTTTCAGTATTGAACACAAGACTTGGAGCAGGATTGGAATTAACAGAATTCATATATGAGTACTCAGTTTGTCCATTAGGCAGATTATTTGATAATTTAGTAGCAAATTCACTAGAAACTTCATAAGCATTATTTGTGTTCACCAAATGCACAGATTTAGCAAAATTGGAACTTAGATCAATAACACTAGATGTATTGTGTTGTTCAAGTCTATTCTCACAGTACAATAAATGTTGTTTTACCTCTTCAAGACTAGGAAGAACAAGTCGTGTAGTGAGATTGATCACCAAAGTTTCATACTTTGGTCCAAGTCCACCAAGAATGTAGGAAACCAATTCCTCTTCTGTGACTGATCCTCCTCTAGCAATCAGTTTATCAGCAACATTCTTCATCTTCAAGAAATAATCAGAGATAGTTAGAGAGTATTTCTTGATATTTTGAAGCCAAATTCTTGTCTGAATTTGATTCATTTTAGACTTCAATGTAAAAATTCAATTCAAGAACCCTCCAGATTCTTCTTGAAGTCTTCAGACCAATAACCAATCCAGAGATTTGTTGAGAAATTGCAGAGACTAGCTAGCGAAGTATAAACTGATCTTGTAGAATCCACTATTGTTGCTAAGATGTAAAACCTTGTAGAATTTCACTATCAACATCTTCTTGTAAACCAAGAACGTCCTCCATAAACAGAGGTTCTTCATGCAGGACAAACTTATCCAATTGATGTCCATGAAGTAAGGCCAAGACTTGCGTTTCCATAACAGGAAATTTCCAAGGCCTAATTGAACAAGAGAACTCAGAAACTGCGAAATTGTGATCAGATTCTTATGTACTAGATCCATGGCTGTTCTTACTTTATTTAAGCCAGCTCTTGAGATAACCAGTGCTTCTCGATCACTTTGTATCTCTTCCGTTGCCATTGTTAACAGTTATTAAGCTCTGAAACCATATGAGAATATTGAACAAAGAAAGAAAAAGAGAAAACTTGAAATAGAGAGAATAAAAACACGATCAATTCTTTACTTTGATCAATACTTTTCAATACAATGTATTTTCTTTAGCTCTATAGGTTATATACATGAGCTTAAAGCATTAACCAAGTTAGTTAACATACTAGCTAACTAACTAGTCAGTCGTTAACCTTTAACAGATTTACAAACATAAATGCAAAGTTGGCAAGATATTATAAAGCAAAAGCCTAAACTACCCTAACAACAACAACCTCCTATATATGGCATTTAAAGAAAGGATAAATGCATTTTAGTATCTTGTAGTTTGATAAACTTGCACATTAGACCATAAAATTTCAAATGTAACACATTAAGCCTCTAATTTAAATTTTATGCTACTCTAGACTTTCAAGTTTCAAGTGTATCACATTAAGCCTTCAATTTTATATTATATGTCAAATTAAGCCTTCAAATTTCAAATGTAACACAATAAGCCTTTAACTTACATTTTTTTTTGCCAATTTTCACAAATATAAATAAAAAATTATCTAATTTTCTTTTCATCTAAAACTTTTTATTTCATCCTAAATTGCTAAAAAAAAAATTATCATGAATTTTTTTTATCCTAAAGTGCTAAAAAAATTATCATGAAAATTTATTTAATCCTATATTTTTTCATCATGAATAAATTTTTTTGGAGGAATAAAAAATATATATTTTTTTAAATATTTTAGAAAATTAGTAAAAGAAAAGAGTTTTAGAGTTATTATATTGCATTTAACAAATTCTGTTAAATTTAATTTAATTCGACTAAATTGTAATTTTTTACAAAGTAGAAGGTATTAAATGTTTAAATTAATTGTAGTGCTTTTTATTTTAAAATAAATAAAAATTCTAGAAGGTTTGAAAGTAAATTAATTGTTTATTGTGGCATAAAATATAAATTGAAAGATTAATGTGATACACTTGAAATTTGAATGCCTAATGTGACATAACAGGTAAATTGAAGGCTTAATGTGATACACTTAAATCTTGAAGGCCTAAAGTGGCATAAAATGTAAATTTGAGGCTTAATGTGATACATTTAAAACTTGAAGATCTAATGTGCAAGTTTAATAAACTATAGGGGTACTAAAGTGCATTTATCCTTTTAAAGAATGGGACATCCCCATTTAAATTTCTTAAAAGTGTTGAATAAATGTGAACTTATTCATATTTCTAGATGGGTTAAGGATTTTTATGTTTGCATCAGTTGTCAGTTTGGTAAACAATGTAAACTTTCTTTTGATAATTCAAATCATGTTTCCCATTTTCCTTTAGATTGCATTGTGATTTATGGGCACCAGCCCCAGTTATCTCTAATAAGGGCTATCAGTATTGTGTCATACTAATTCATGATTTCAGCAGGTTTAGTTGGTTGTACCCTTTGAAAAAGAAGCCATATTTTTATGAGTCTTTTGTAAAATTCCAATATCTAGTGGAAAATCAATTTGACAGGAAAATTAAAATTTTTCAAAGTGATGCATATGGAGTATTTATGTCGAATAAATTTCTTATACATTTAGAAAATTATAGAATTCATCATCAAATATCATGTACAGGTACCCCACAATAGAATGGTGTTGCTGAATGTAAACATCGCCAAATCATAGAAACATGGCTTACTATGATGTTTCATGCTAATCTTCCTTCGAGATATTGGGTTGATATATTTTTAACTGATATTTATTTGATTAACACACTTCCTTCCTTAGCTTTAAAATCAAGCATCCCATATCATAAATTATATGGGTAATATCTAGATTATAACATTAAATTTTTGTGATGTCTCTGCTTTCCATGGCTATAGTCCTTGCCACAAGGGTTACTGCTGTTTAAATCAAGACACAAACAGGGTCTTTATTTCTTGCCATGTCATGTTTGATGAAAATTGTTTGCCATAAAAACCCAAATTTACTCATGCCTCAAAATAGATACTTCCGCTAACCACATATACAAGTATTCATGAATAATACACAAAACCCACGGTTTCTATACCAGCTGCTGCACCTGAATCCTCCTATATGCCCACATCCGATGATTCTTGCTATCCTCCTACTCTTAGCACTCAAACTAGTGTCCCACAACCTCAACAGTTAGTACCAACCTATGCCACACAACATCATGACACTTTTCTTTCTACCCATGTTCTCTCATCTCAACACTCCACACATGACTAGGTTGCTGCCAAATCTCATTCTACCATAACAAACCATGTCCTTCAATGACTTCGAGAGTACCACAATTAAATCTCCTAGCTCATTGACATCTCAAACCACGGGTATGTCTCATTCTCATCTTGATATTTCTTCTAATTTGTTTATTGATATCCCCTCTGTCCTACCTAATCCCAACACTCACACCCATCCAGTGTTCACAAGAGCACAACTTTGGAACAATCCTCACTGTGTCGATGAACTACACCATTCAAACACAGCCAACCTTGCTATCTTCTCTCAATTAGACCAAATTCCACTTCCAAAAACTCTCAAAACTACTTTCAAGAGTACCGAGTGGACCAATGCTATGCTTGAAGAAATCTCAATGTTACATAACAATAGAACTTGGGTTTTTGGTACCAAAACCAACAACAATCAATGTGGTTGGCTCAAAGTGGGTTTATCATGTTAAATACAATGAAGATAACACTATGGACATATATAAAGCACACTTAGCAGCCAAAGGCTTCACAAGGGTTAAGGGCTTGGACTATATAGAAACCTTCAGTCTTGTTATCAAACCCACATCAATCAAGACAATTATTTAATTTCTCTCTCTTTTGGTTGGGATTTTCATCATCTTGATGTCAAAAATGTGATTCTGAATGGTGTTCTTAAAGAGACCATTTATATGAATCAACCACTAAGTTTTTCTAATCCTTTTATCTTGATCATGTGTGTTTACTAGAGAAATCCTTATGCGGTATAAAACATGCTCCTCGTGCTTGGTTCAATAAATTGTCCATAAGTCTTTTACAACTTGGTTTCAACTGCAGTATAGCTTAACCTTCACTATTTGTGTACAAGAATGCATTATATATTCTTCTTCTTTTTAAGTATATATATATTGATGATGTGTAGTTAACAAGTTCTAATACTTCCCTGATATCACAACTTGTCACATGACTCAATAAGGATTTCTCTCTCAAAGTCCTTGGTCATCTCTTTTATTTTTTAGAAATTGAGGTAAAATTTTTCAAATGTGGTTTATTTTTATCTCAAACTAAATATACCAAAGATTTTCTAAACTGAGCCAATCTCTTTGCTTCGACGCCTATGGTTAGACCCATCTCCGCAAAATCGATTAGTTCAACATGGTGATAATGAATTGGTTAATGCAATTGAATATCTCAGGCTTGTTGGTGCTTTGCAGTATTTGGCTTTTACTCGGTCTGATGTCCAACATGCAATTAATTAGGTTTGCCAAATTTAATCTTCGAGTTGTTAAAACGATATTACGTTATCTTTATGGCACATTGGACTATGGTTTTCGATTTGTAGCTCAAGGCTTAGCCTTTCTTTGTGGATGCTTTGATGCTGACTGAGCTGGCTGCCCTATTACGAGATGAAGCACAACCATATTATGTATCTATTTTGGCTAGACTTGTGTCTCGATCAAGACTGAGGCTTAATCGTTATCGTTCCATGGCATCTACTACAACTGAATTAACATGGTTATTTTACTTGCTTGATCAAATCGGTTTCTCCTATGCCAAGCCAATCAATCTTTACTATGACAACATAGAGGCTCTTCATCTCTCCATCAATATAGTTTTCTATGGAAGAACCAAACATATCCAGCTTGATTATCACTTTGTAAGTGAAAAAGTAGCTTATGGTCTCCTCAACACATGTTATTTAAATACCTCACGGCAAGTTGCAGACTTATTTACCTGGCCTCTTTGTCGAATTCAATTTCTCTTATTTGAGGACAAAATAGGAGTGCACAAAAGTTCTATAGCCAATTTAAGGGGGATTGATAAGACACTACATAAAAAAGAGGTCATATATGACAATCGTCAAAATATCATATACGATGTGTTTAATGAATAGCGTTATTTTAAATATCAATTACTACGCAAATAAATTTGATAAAGTAAATACCATGTTTTTATTCTTATTTACGACGATGAAAAAATTAAGCGTCACACTTAATATTGAGAAAGTATGGCGCGCACAAAAAAATCATCATATTATCATAGAATAAATGATACATAAAGGTCACATATCATAGCCGTTTGGCAACGTGGCAACACACATAACGAAATACGACGTTCAATGAATGTCGTCTTACAAGACAAACATGACGTTCATGAACATCGTACAACAGTTAATTATATTATATTTATATATATCCTCTTTAATGTGTTTATATATATTATTCCATGCAATTAGACTATTTATTCTTAAAAGAAATAAAAAACTGAGACAATTTGAACAACGTGCATGCGTACGTCTTGTATGGTAGCTACTTATAATTTGGATAACTAAACCCAACGTTCATGAACGTCGTCTTAAACCAAAATACATATATATCTTCATTTAATACGACGTGCTTGTTTGTAATATTATCTTTATCTGCGATGCATATGTGCTTCGGTTTTTGTGGTTTCTACTATGGTCATGGTTGTCGTCGTTGATGAAACGTTGCTATTTTTGGTTCTTGTGCATCACTTAATCAATGTTTTGGCTATGTTCTTCTTCATTTCGCCAAAACAAAAGCTTTGTGTCTCCGGTGTTGCTTTGGTTCTCTCTCTCAAACCCTAAGTGTTTTTTTCCTCATTTAGCTTGAAATTCATCACAAAAAATCATATCTCGAAATATTAAGTATTTTTTTTACTTTTTGTTTTCTTAGAAGGTGTATTTTGGTTTAAATTAAGTATTTTATGGTTTATATTTTTTATTATCATGTTTGCGTGTGAGTGCTCATTTTTACCTCTTTTTTGTTTATTTTGTCGTTGATGGTGGTATTTTTTTATATTTATCATGTCAGTTCTTGTAGAAAAATGGACCAACTCTAAAGCAAAATATTGAAATGAAAAGAGGAGTCGGTGATGTGGGCATTGAGCGCTCTTCTAGTATGGATGTTCGTGATAAGGACATTACGTTGCCAAGTGGACCAGTGACGCGTTCTCGAGCTAAAAAGATTAAAGAGGGAATGCTTGGACTTGTGAAAAGAATTATGGATGAAGATCGATTCAAGTTTCCAAATGATTTGAACACTTTTCTGATGCCTAATGATGATTTAAGCATGTTGTCCAAGCAAGGGATGAAAGTCGTAATGATGCTCGAGAGTTGCAGAGTCGAAACAACGTCATTTTAAAAACAAGCATTTTATAATGACAGTTTCATAATTTTAGCTATTTTCGGATTATAATGACAATTTTGTAATTATTGCTATTTCCGGATTATAATGGCAGTTTTGTAATTATTGCTATTTTCTGATTATATTTATTTAGGGTTAGTTTTAAGCCTTAGGATTACTTTCCTAATTATTTTATGGTCTAGATTGATTCTTAACCTAACCCTAATCTCTATATAAAAGGGAGGTTATTAGCTTGTAAAAAAAAACATTGATTATTGATTATTTAGAATATACTCTTGCTGAAAACAAGACTTGTGTGTTTCAAGTGAGGATAGTTCTTCTTTTACTTGTTGCATTGAGAATTGATCTTCTTATCAAAGGTATTTACTTTGTGGCGAATTTCAATTTCATTCTTTGCCTTCTAATTAGTGTTGCTAGATACAATTGTTATCTAGAGGTGCTATAGGGCGGGTTTTTACTTAGGGTTTGTTCCATATCATCTTGTGTGTTGGGATTACAATTTCTTTAATCTTGGGGTTCTGCATCAGTCGGATTTGCTCAAGGTAGTCTCTTTTGCTGCTTTGATCAATTTCATCATTTTAGTTATTGATTGTGAATTGGTGATGGAATTGGCTATCTATGATAATTCTTTGTCAAATTTTCTTTCTTTTAACTTTCATTTTTTTCATTTATGTAAATTTTTTTTCCTTCTGGTTATTGATAATCTATAATTTGGTTGAAATTTTGAGCTTGAACTTCAAAATTTCAAAAAATATATATTTTTGAAATATTAACCTTCTACGGCACACATTGTGCATCATTTTAGAGCACATTCCACGATACAGAATGTGTGTCATCTTAGATTAGAATATGACGGCCTTTGTTTTATGCCTTTGACTTCCATGTGGCACATGGTGTCATGTTAGACTATCATCTACAATGCACATATTACGTTGTTGGATCTGATGTTACACGTCCAGTTTGTGCAACAAGTCGTCCTAGATACATAATATGACGATATTAAATCGTCATATAAAACTCTTTGTGCAACGTGAATCGAACATCATGGATATTATTTTTTCTTGTAGTGAAATACATTCTGCTGCCATTTTGCCACACAAGCTGCCATGTTGTTTGTGTATGATTCATCAAAGGAAGAAGTTGACAAAACAAAAACACCTCTTGTTAAATCAAAACAAATTTGTTCTATCTGATATGAAACTTTTCAATGTAATCTTTTGTTTATTTTGTTGTAATCGATAGCTTGTAATCACAAGCTATACGAATCTTGATATACTTGTATTTCTCTATAAAAGAGGTTTGTAAAAAATATTTATGAAATAGTGAAAATTAGTTTTCCAATTAATAGCTTTTATCAAAGTGTTTTGTTTAGAAGTTCATAAATCAATCAATAAATAGTATAATTTCCAAAAGCATAAACATATAAAAAGTGCTGCTATAAATTACATTTATAATCCCAAATCATTTTTTGAAGATAAATATTCACTCACAAATGGAAATTCAAGCTAGGTCCACTGCTAGATCACCTCCGATGTCATTCTGAATGTCTAAAATATTATTAAAATATTTACAACAAAATACACAACGGAGTGTGTGCATGCTCAAGATCCTAAACTTGCTATCACAACCCAAAAATCCTAAAGTCGATATAATGAACTTTATGTCAAAATGCCAAAATTTTCAATTTTGACATGAGTTAACAAGTATTGACTAAATTGATCGTGTGTGGACTTAAATATTGACTTTTGCATGGTCATGTTTTGGATTTTAATTTATTACCATTGCATAAAGCTTGTCGATATGAATTTGTGGACTAGCGACATATCTGATTTCAAGCTACGGTTTGAAAGTTATGGTCAAAAGAATACTAGAGACATTGTTGCTTATTTTTTGATATGGCCCTATCCAATTGAAAATTGATTTTATTTTAATATTAAATTATATTTTTTATTACATATATATATTGGTTAGAAATCAGATACCCAAATCACAACTAACAGAGAAATTGGAAACCCATGAGTGTTGTTACCTAAAAAATAGTGTTGAAGCTCCTCACCTCAAACCACAGACAATGATAACAAAGAAACAATAAGAGTGAGAATGGGGTAAAAGTGCCTCAGAGTGAGTGACAAAATGGTAAAGAATCTTACTTTAGCTTGGCTTGTTGATAGGTATGATAAATTGGCCGAGAAATTCTGAGATATGTCAATACATTGAGATGGTATATAAAAAAGATGGAGCGAAAGAGGAGAGGAGGAAGATTGAAAAAAGATTTTGGCTTGGAAGAGGCAAGCTGGAAAGGCAGAGGAGAGAAAGCAACTAGGGCAAAATGAATCAAAGGAAATGATAAAAATTATAATATCATTATTTTTTGTTTAAAACCCTTGGATTGGGTTGGACTATATTGGGTTTTTTTTTTTTATAAATCTTAAATAATACCCAACTTGATCGATCATATTAAATTATTAAAACTAAAATTGATTCAATTTTTTGGTTTTTTAATAAGTCAATGTAGACTGGATCGGTAGGCCAGGTTGGCTCAGTTTTTGGGTATTATGAAAACCACTATTCATAAATTACGAAAATATAAATGTTGTTGCCTGATTTTCGTCACCTTGATGCCACACGACGCTTCCCTGCCTAGATTCCAGATTTCGTCCCTGAACCCTGCAAGATAAGACAATGGCATCAGACTGGGGGCCAGTGGTGTCACCGGCATTCCCACTCCTATGCCTAAGTCAGTTACGAGGCTATTCCTAGAGACCCTCTTTAGGTTTCCCTCAGGTATCCCACGGCACCGCCTACCTAGAGTTTTCCACAAAGGGACTCTCCTGAAACCTATCCAAGGTGTGATAGCCACTGGTCTAGGGTTGTTAGGGAGTGTTTAGGGTTCAAATCTCAAGAAAACCGTCCCCTTCCCACTCACCTAACCTTACCTTAAGTACCTCACTTCCACGACTTAGATGCTAGGGTTATGAACCCTCATACGCTGGGATTGTGAAACCTAGACTCAAAGAATAAGGTAAGTATTAAACCAAGAACCAAAGGTTAATGGGGCTCACTTACTCCCTTGTCCAAGACCATGCTGCGCCTAGGCTTGCCCTCGGCCTTGCCTGATGGGCCGGGCTTCGCCTGTTCGTGACTGGTGGGCCTTGTCCACAGTGATCTTTGTGGGAGTTAGAAGGGGCATAGGAGTTTTTCTGACCCATATCCCAAAAATCCCCATAACACTAGCCCCCAAGACTAGCTTGCGTTTCAATTGGGGTGGTCTTCCTTTTTGCGGGGTAGAAAATCTGCCTGGGCCTTCTTGCTGCTATCATTGACTGTCTGATCTATCTAGTCCGTCCATTTTGATCAGACGGTTGGGGTACGTTGGTATGGTGTCAGATGCTTTTTTCGCTTCCCATAACCGTCAGCGAGGGAGAGAGAAAGTGGACGTGACCCTCGCCGCCTCACCTCCCCCTGCACTGGAACATGGGTAGGCAGTTTGTTCCCACTTCCTAACTTAAGCCCAAAATTTCTATTTTCTCTCGTTTTGGCCTCCTTAGACTGAGTTTTTGAATTCCTGTTCATTGATCTTCACCATTTTTCTGGGATTCTTCTGATCATCTTCCATTGATCTTCGCCTTCCCCTTCTTCAACCTTTAGTCTGGTGCTTCTTAGGTAAGGGTTTGTGCCTGCTTCATTTTCTTCTCCATACATATATATATATATATATATATTTTCTCGATTTTGAACCTGTTTTAAGCTTCCTCTTTTGTTTTCATGGCTTAGCTTGACCAGAGGTCTGTCATGCCAAAGACTCCTACTACAAAGAAACCTTTTCTTCCAAATTCGAATGTAAGCTTCTTTCCTCCCTTGATGAATGATTGTGTGATGTGCATGATATATATATATATATATTTATACAACTTGCTCCCGACGGTACTCACTATCACTAGTTTCTCCCTAGATTGTTTCTTCTTTCCCTGCAAGTTGTAGCTATCCAATCTTTTCTCATTCTTTCCCTATAAGCCCTAAGGGATCATGTCCCTTTGTTTCAGTCATATATAGCCTGACAGTTAGGTGTTTACATTGTTCATAGCATAGGAACTTCCCTGCCTGCCTGACAGTCCTCTTTATTATTTTCAGATGTAGGACACCTCTACCAGTAGTAGTAGTGAACAGTTGCTATAGTTTCCTACTATCCCTATCAATTATCAATCTTCCCACAGCCCCCAGCCTAGACCCATCCAGAACTTAGGCCCCTACCCTTTGTTAGGAGGAAATCCAAGCGACTTGCTAGTGTTTTCTCTTCCACGAGTTCTGATCCTTGGTTTGTGGAGATTTCTGACTCAGAAGAGCCTAAGCCAGAAGTAGTTGAGCCCTCAATGGCCGTTGATACGACGGGTCCCTTAGGATCTCAAGCTCCAGCTGCTAGGGCCACCAGGGCCACTGGGACTGCAAGGCAACAAGATGGGCCCAAGGGCATACATAGGGACTGCGACTTTGCCAGGTCTGACTTGACTGAATCAGGCCTGGCTAATTTGCTGGAAAGGTTCCTCTTGCTGGAAGGTATGACTGCTAGGCTTCCCAACGTAAGGGAGTCTGCTAGTTCCCCTCGTCCTGGGGAGGTAGCCTTAAGTAGTTGGTTATTTGATTGTGGGCTTAGACTGCCTCTAGCCCCCTTTGTAAGGAGGCTCCTCACCGAAATTAACCTCACCCCTTCCAATTAGGACCTAATATCTGGAAGTCTGTGTTCTGCTTCTTCGTGTTATGGAGGGAACATTTTTAATCAGACTCTACCCCCTCAGAGATCTAGGCCCTCTTTGAGATCAGATTGGTCCCCAGGCAGGCGGCTTTGTACTATGTTTATCCTCGGAGGAGGAAATTCATCCAATTCCTGCCTAAGATTACCGGATGGCAAAACGAATGGTTCTTCGTCGGTGCTTGCCGGGAGTCTAGATCCCATTCAACTAGGTCTGAGATGTCTGTGCCTTAGTGCTTTAAAGGTCGAAGTCATGGGTAGAGCTCATCCTTCCCTTTTCTTGGTCAAGCCAGTAGTTCCATGGTGGATGCCATTCTGGGTTTGAGTCTTACAGAGAGGGATTACAAATCTATTTTGTCTGAGGAGAGGTTATCCTTGGGTATGAATTAGGGGTGATCTTCTCGTTTGCATATTTTTCATCTTGTGACGTTTCTAACTAACGTTTCTTGGTTTCTGGCAGCCATGAGTGGTTAGGCAGGGAGGAGCAGCTTTCAGAAAGACTTGCCTGGGCGCCTGCCCAGGGAGTTAACTGACCTCAATGAGGTTCTAAAGTCAACGAAGCTGACACACAGTTCTACCCCTCGTGGCTCTACATCTGCCTCGCAGCCAGCTTCTTTGAAGGTGAAAGAACCTACCTCCAAATCGCAATCTCGATCTGGGGAAGAACTTTCCTCTAAAGGGAAAGGAATCCTTCGTGCATCAAAAGGCAAGGAGCCTGCCATGAGGATGGCTGAAGATGAAATGGCGCACCTCCCTTCCTATTTGGTTGGCCCACTGGCTGTTTTTCATCCGGAAGTTCCTCCCCAAGAAGACAACCGATGCAGCAGAACCCTTATTTCTTTCCTGGCTGAGGAGGCATCACGCTAGCTGGCTTCTGTGAGTTCTTGCCTAAGTATCTTTTCTTTTTCCTTTATCATATATCATGTTTAACTCTGATAAGTGTCATTTCCTGCATGCTTTCTTGTCAGTTTTCAAGGTCCACGAGCTGGTGGAGATTGAGCTCCAAGCAGCGGACATGTTCTTGTCTCACCTCAAGGATATGGAGAATGAATTGAAGGTGGCCAAACAATTCACGTTTTACCAGGAAGGAAGGGGAGCTCCAGAGGAAGAATGAGGAGTTGAAGAATAGGGTTCGTGCTCACCAGAAGTTTGAGACTCAACTTAAAAGATCCCTAGACGAGGTTAGGCTCGAGTAGGACAAGGTTGCTGCAATCTCCTCAACTTACCAGAGCCTAGTGACGCAATATGATGGGCAAGTTGACGCAGGGATGGACGCTACAATTAAGGAAGCTCAGGTTTGCTTCCCTAGCATAGACCTCTTCATGTTGGAGAAGTCCCTGGGGCTCGTGCCTGCCTCATTTCAGGACCTTTCTGCCTCTTCAGATCCCCTTCCTGGGTCCCAGTTTCCTGGTTAGGCAGTTCCTCCTTTTGGTGGCCTCGCACTTGAAGGCTAAGAGATTTCTGTCCCTAGCCACGACCTCTGCCCTTCTAGTTCTCCGACTCTGGCACCCACTGAGGAGGTTGACTTCGGCATCCTTGCTTCTGCACCTTATGTTCCCCCTTGTTAGGCTTTAACCATATTTTTTTAAGACAATTTATGTTTTGAAGACAAATTTAATTTATTTTCGGCCTTGGAACTTAACTTTATATTTCGTAGTGTAATTTTGATGACTTAGTTTTTCCACTACTGTCCCCCCCAAACTCTGGCCTGTTCTTTCAGGACAGAGGAGAGTTTTTTGTTGCTTGACTTGGATTCGCAAAGGAACCTGGGCCTGACTTTTTTAGCTATCGGCTGTAATTCGAGTTAGGCTCGCTGAGCGAATAATAAGAAGCTCCAGTTCATTCGGAACCTGAGCCTGACTTTAGCTATCGGCTGAAATTCGAGTCAGGCCCGCTGAGCAAATAATAAAAAGCTCTAGTTCATTCGGAACCTGGGCCTGACTTCAGCTATTGGCTGAAAGCTGAAATTCGAGTCAGGCCCACTGAGCAAATAATAAAAAGCTCTAGTTCATTCGGAACCTGGGCTTGACTTCTGATACCGGCTGAAAATCGAGTCAGGCCCGCTGAGCAAATAACAATAAACTCTAGAGTTTTGAGCGGCGAGGCATTTTGTTCCTGAATGAGCACTTGCTTTATTGAAAAATAAAAGTGTTTTACAAATGCTCTACATTGTTACATTGATCTATTGGTAGTAAGTCTTTAAATGCATTGCATTCCACGGGTGAGACAATTTCTTTCCATCTAATCCTTCTAGCTTGTACGTTCCTGGGCGTAATACTTCAATTACTTTATATGGACCTTCCCAAGTAGGTCTGAGAGTTCCTGACCCATGTTCCTTATTGTTGAGCATTATTTTCCTCAGGACCAGGTCTCCCTACCTGAAACATCTATGCTTTACCCTGGAGTTATAGTACTTGCTAATCTCTGTTTGTATGCCGCCGCTTTAATCTGCACCATATCCCTATTTTCTTCAATCAAATCAAGGCTCAAACGCATCTGCTCATCATTTTTGTCGAGGTTAAAATGCCTGACTCTAGGGCTTGGCTTTCCAATTTTCATCGGTATCACTGCTTCAGCCTCGAATGCTATAGAGAAAGGGGTCTCGTCAATTCCAGTCGTGGGTGTGGTTCGATATACCCATAGAACTTTTGGGAGTTCATCCACCCAGGCCCCTTTGTGCACATCCAGCATAGTTTTCAGGTTGTTCTTGATTACCTTGTTAACAGCCTCAACTTGCCCATTCGCTTGCAGATGGAATGGAGCTAAAAAGTTGCTTTGATTTCCAGGTTTGAGCACATATCTTTGTAATTCCGGTTATCAAATTGCCTGCCATTGTCCATTACAATGGTATGTGATATGCCAAACCTACACACAATAGACCTCCATATGAAATTTGAAGTCTTAGCCTCAGTTATCGCAGACAATCGTTCAGCCTCCACCCACTTGGTGAAATAATCTATCGCAACTATAGCATACTTTGCCTAGCCTTTGCCCATTGGCAGGGGGCCAATAAGGTCAACTCCCCACTGGGCAAAGGGCCAGAGGCTGGTGGTCGAGGTGAGCTATTCAGGGGACTTCCTTGGCACGCTGGAAAACCTCTGGCAAGAATCGCATTTCCGTGCATGAACTTGCACATCCTTCTTTATCGTGGGCCAATAATATCCCTGACGGATTATTTTGTGAGCAAGTGATTGGCCCCCAGAATGGTTGCTGCAAATCCCCTCATGTACCTCTCTCAGGACATAATCAGCTTCGGTTGCACCCAAGCATTTCAGGTAAGGGAGGGAAAAACCTCTCTTATACAATACACCATTTATCAAGATATAATATGGGGCTTTATACTTCAAACGTTGAGCCTCTAGCTTATCTTCAGGCAGAATTCCTTCTATCAGGTACTTGATTATTGGATCCATCCATCCGGGCTTGTCATCCACCTGATTAATTGTCTACTCCCCTTTCTTGTAACTTGGTTCCTTGAGTATTTCAAAAGGCACACTTCGAGCGAGCTCTGGGTTTGACGCCGAAGCAAGCTTAGCAAGTGAATCTGCATCTACATTCTCTTCTTTTGGTACTTGAGTGATTTGATATTCTTCAAATCTTTCAAGTAGGTTTTTTACCTTGGCCAAGTATGATATCATGATGCCTTCCCTTGCTTGGTACTCCGAATTTACTTGCCTGACTACAAACTGTGAATCACTAAAGACTCGTAGCCTTCTAGCTCCCACCAATCCTGCCATTCTCAAGCCTGTAATCAAAGCTTCATATTCAGATTCATTGTTTGTTGCCTTAAACTCGAGGCGGATGGCATACTCGAGTTTAACAAAATCAGGTCCTAGCATTGTGAGTATGAATCCGACTCCGCTGTCATGCTCGCTCGATGAGCCATCCTCATGCAAGGTCCAGAATGTGGTTTGGTCCTCATGTCCCATTTCCTCTTCGAAATCTAGGGATTAGTCCTTCGCCCCTTCCAATGCAGTGATTTCAGCAATGAAGTCCGCGACTGCCTGAGCCTTTACTGCTGTCCTTGGGGTGTAAGAAATCCCAAATTGCCCCAGCTCTATGGACCATTTGATTAACCTTCCTGAGGTCTCTGGATTTTGGAGGACTTGCCTCAATGGGTAACTAGTTGGGATAGTGATGGCGTGGGCTTGGAAATAGAGCCTGAGCTTCCTGTACGAAACCACCAAAGCCAGGGCAAGCTTTTCTATAGCCGAGTACCTTGTCTCGACTGACATCATAGCTTCACTGACATAATAAACCGGGTATTGAACCGAGGTTTCATTGCGGATGAGGGTGGAGCTGATTGCTGTTTTGAAACGGCCAGGAACAAGAAAAGTGTCTCTCTGAACACCGGCTTGGACATCAATGGCGCTGAGCCCAGGTACTGCTTGAGTTGAGTGAATGCCTCCTCACATTCTTCTATCCATGTAAAACTCTTAACCAACATGTCTTCCACATATACTTCCATGGTTTTCCATATATGCTGAGCAAACATTTTGTTAACTAGCCTCTGATAGGTAGCTCCCGCATTCTTAAGCCCAAACAATATCACTTTGTAACAGTAAAGCCCCCTGTTTGTTATGAACGAGGTTTTTTCTTGGTCCTGCGGATGCATCTTGATCTGATTGTACCCTAAAAATGTATCACAGAAACTATACAATTCATTACCTGCCGTAGAGTCCACCAGCTGATCAATCCGAGGCAGAAAGAAGCTATCTTTCGGACAGGCCTTGTTGAGGTCAGTAAAATCCACGCAGACCCTCCATTTGCCATTGCTCTTCTTGACCATCATCACATTTGCCAACCAATCAGAATAGAGCACCTCCTTCACGAGTCCTGCATTTAGTAATTTCTCCATTTCTGTCATGATTGCTTCATAACGTTCAAAATTGAAGCTCCTTCTTTTCTGCCTGAATGGGCGAGATTCAGGGTCGACATTCAATATGTGAACTATGATCTCGGGATCAATACCTAGCATGTCATCATGGGACCATGCAAAAAAATATGAATTTTCCTTCAAAAAACTGATTAATGCTTCTTTCAGCTCGCCTGAGATCAGGCTCCCGATCTTGGTTGTCCTGGCAGGGTCATCCCTATCCAGTTGTACTTCTAGCAGGTCTTCCACTGCTTCTCCCTTTACTGTTTCCTTCCACTTGTCCTCTCTGCTCTCTGACTGAAAGTCAGGCTGGTCTTCCTCCAACATGATTTTGATTTTCCCAACTAGCTCGAAGCATTTCTGCTCGGAGGGAGGTTTTTCACTTTGTGGCTCATTGAGGGAGGAACTGCTCCCTGATTGATTTGAGCCTTCCAGCTCGAAGGAGGGCTTTGTCTTCCTGGACTTCTTGTTTTAAGGTTGGTTTCTCGTTTGCTCAAGGCTTTCCTGCCCAGAGGTTGTCAAACACATCAGGTGGTTAAGCCTCTCGTGCTGCAGACTAGGGTTCCTATCTTGGGCCTGAGAAAATGTCCATTGACTCTACGTGAATGTCTCTTTCACGCAGGGAGGTTGCGTAACATTTCCTCGACTCGTGTTGATCTCCTCGAACGCATCCAGTTCCCTCTCCAGGTGTAGGAAACTTCATCAACAAGTGATAGGTTGAGGTTGCTGCCTTTAATACATTCAAGGTGGGTCTTCCAGTGATGGCTTTGAACGCCGAAAGGGTCTTCATTACCAAGAAGTTGGTCATCACCATGGATCGATCAAGGGCATTTTCCACTGTGACAGGGAGTTCAATAGACCCTTCTGGAAACACCGACTTACCTATGAAACCCGAGAAAGGAGTCATGACTGGCTTAAGTGCCTCTCTTTCCAACTCTATTGCGTCATAGGCTGGGGCATATAGGATATCAACTGAACTTCCTGTGTCTATCAATATGTGAAATATCATGTGGTTGGCCACCTGCGCTGCTATCACTATTGCATCATCATGGGGGTGGTGAATGCTCAGGGCTTCTCTATCATCAAAAGTTAACAGAAAAGGATCTCCCCGTGGTGCGTTGGACTGCCTGGTCGTCAGGTTCACTTCAAACTGCTCCTTCGCGACTCGAGCGTCCCTCGCATATGCTTTCCTTGCCTTGTTGGAGCCTCCCCCATGCCTGGTACCCCTATAATGGTCTGCACGCTTCCATTAATCTCTTCTGGTCGGAGCGGTATCACAGATGTATCATCCTCCCTGATTGGTTCCTATCTGGAAGGTCCTGCCTAACTGGTGGCCCATGCCACAAACTGCTGCAGGTGTCCCCTCTGGATAAGGGCTTCTATTTCTTCTTTCAAGTCCTAACATCTATCAGTGTCGTGACCGTAGTCTCTATGGTATCTACAATACCTCTTCTTGTTCTGAAATCGAAGTGGTGTCTTGATTGGGAAGGGTTTTTTCAGCATGTTGCTTCCTTCAATTTTCATCAGTACCTCATCGCGTGTTGTGTTGAGTGGTGTGAACCTGCCTGGTCTGTCTTTGAGGAATCGAGGCCCCTGATTTCTTTCATCATTACTTCTTTTATTATTTATAGCTCCATTCTTCTGATTCCTTCGTGAGTCGTTCTGACCCTCGTGTTCCTGCCTGGATCTCCTCCGTGACTCAATGATCTCTTCCACCGAAATATACTTTTGCGCCTCCACCAGTATCTCAGAGAAAGTCCGAGGAGGGTTCCTTGCTATTGAACGAATGAGATCCTCATCTCTTAGGCCATCCTACATTGCCTGCAGGATCCGATCATCGTTTCCTCTTTCAACTTGCATCATGGCTTCAGTAAATCTCTAAACGAATGACTTCAGAGACTCCCCTTCCCTTTGAATGATCAAAGAAAGGTGAGTAGGAGGCTTTTTTATTGGTCGAGCCCCCAGGAACTAAGCAGCGAAGGCATCCTTCAGCTGCCTGAAAAAGCCAATAATTCCTGGCTTTAAATTGGTAAACCATGTTCTAGTCATTCCTCCAAGGCTTAACGGGAAAGCCCTGCACATGATTGCATCCTCGGCTCCCTCAAATTCCATCCAGACCCTATAAGCCCCCAAGTGTTTTCCAGGGTCAGTCCGGCCCTCATAACGCTCCACACAAGGAATCTTGAAATTAGGTGGGAGTTAGCGCCTACCTTATCCCCAAAGTGAATGGTGAGGTGGACTGGGACCCTGCTGTGCAATTAGCCTAGGCCCCTGCCTGGACATGGAGGTTTCTCAGATTGGCATGTCTTTATGCCTCGACTTCTGTTACATCTCTTCTGATTTCCTCCTCGAGCAGCCCCCGTTCTTCTGATCTAATGCGAGCTCTCTCCTCATCTAGGTTCCACCGAGTGTGTCGTTCAAGTCCCGTTTCTCCTCGGATTTAGGCCCAGTCATTCTCAGCACATGTTCTCCTCCTAGCATCCAAGGATGCTCTTAGATTGCTCAAATCTAGGCCTTCATGGGCTGAGGAGAAAGCGTCACTGACTGCTCTGTGTTTGGAACTTCCTTGCCTGTCCTGCGGGTGGTATGGAGAGGCTCACATTCCTTCTAACATCTCCATCAAGCTGCCCAAAACGTTCGTGCCTCCTTTCATTCCTTCCATGACCTCTGATATGCAGAATCTCTCGGATCGTGGGGCTACCTTTCTGTCACTACGTCTCTGGGGGGTAGCTGCGATAGCAAAGTTGTTGGCTCCTTGGGAACTGTGGCTTCCCGATGAGGGATAGTACATGTCCTCCCCGAACGCTCGTGCCTCCTTTCATTCCTTCCATGACCTCTGACATGCGATATCTCTCGGATCGTGGGGCTACCCTTCTGTCATTACGTCTCCGGGGGCGTAGCTGCGATAGCAAAGCTGTTGGCTCCCTGGGAACTGTGGCTTCCCGATGAGGGATAGTACTTGTCCTCCTGGGTTGACTGTCCCTAATCTATTGGTCCGACAACTTAGTGCTGCTATTCTCAATCTTTATTTCTGGTTGATCCTCCATATCTCACTCCTCTTTCCAGTTGCAATATTGGTTTTGCCACCAAACTTCCTCCTTTGGGGTCACGACCTTTCCTGATAATCCTTTCATTGGAATTTATGGCCATGTGTGACTTCTAGATCTTGACACAACTTTGATATTTTTCTATGTTCCCATAGAAGGCACCACTGTTGTTGCCTGATTTTTGTCACCTTGATGCCACACGACGCTTCCCTGACTGGATTCTGGATTTCGTCCCTAACTCCTGTGAGATAAGACAATGGCGTCAGACTGGGGGCCGGTGGTGTCACTGGCGTTTCCACTTCGATGCCTAAATCAATTACGAGGCTATTCCCAGAGACCCTCTTCAGGTTTCCCTCAAGTATCCCACGGCGCCACCTACCTAGAGTTCTACACCGAAGGGTCCTCTTGAAACCTGTCCAAGGTGTGATAGCCACTGGTCTAGGGTTGTTAAAGAGTGTTTAGGGTTCAAATCTCAAGAAAACTGTCACTTTCTCACTCACCTAACATTACCTTAAGTACCTCACTTCCACGGCTTGAATGCTAGGGTTATGAACCCTCATACGCTGGGATTGTGACACCTGGACTCAGAGAATAAGATAAGTATTAAACCAAGAACCAAAGGTCAACGGGACTCACTTACTCCTTTGTCCAATACCACACTGCGTCTAGGCTTGCCCTCGACCCTGCCTGACGGGCCGAGCTTTGTCTGTTCATGACTGGTGGGCCTTGTGGGCGTTAGAAAAGGCCTGAGAGGTTATCTGACCCATATTACAAAAATCCTCATAACAATTACACTATTTTGATCATAACTTCAATTTATAATTATGTTTTAGGTGTGCCATATGTTTACGAATATGTATCAACAAGCTCTACACAATAATAATAAAGTCAAAAGAAAATTCTAAATCTAACAAAAATCAACTTTTTACATCACTCTGCGGGACCTACTCGGTCAACCTCGATCAAACGGTCAAAAAATTTAAATCTTAGATTTTCTTGCGATTGATTATTACATCATGCTCATGCTATTAAGTAATATATGCAGCGGCTTTGTTTCCCTATCATCCACCAGGCAACTGCCACTTTACTTAATTCTTCTACAAAAATGAATTGAAAACCATCATTTATTTTGGACCCAAATTGAAAATCATCGTTGTTAAAAAGTTTAAACAGTAGTCATTGCTTATACATGTTAATTTTGATTCTGTGAAGTAAAGTAAGTGGCTTGACGAGGATAACTAAGCGAACTAGATTCTCGAAAAATTCGCTCAATTCTACCATCCCTTAGTCAAATAATAATAATCCAAAAAAAATAAATATAATAATTTAAAATAATAATAATGTGAAATTCATCCTATGAAAATTTCATCTCTGTAATTTGCCTACCAATATCCTTAATTAGTATCAAATTTAAAATGTCACAATATATACATTTTTCTTCTTTTTTTTCAAATTCCCATTTTTTTTCTTCTATTTGTCCTTTTTTTTTTTTTTTTTTCAATCATATGCGTTTTATATTTACCAGAAAAGAAAATTCATTTGTGTTTTAATGCTCCAAAAGGATTCAACTAACGAAACGCTTCCTAATTCAAACTTTCCCCAGAGGATAGGCCCAAGTCCAATATTAGGAGTACGAACTTATATTTTTATTGCCTCATCTATACTTGCAAATATTCTTCACATTTGTTTTTTAAGTATTCGGGCTTTTTCTTTTCCCTTTATGTCATAAAAGAGGATACTCGTACACCTAGTTTTACATCCTAATAAATGATGAGTTGATAAAAAATTTAAATTTTAGCTAGCCAAAAAAGCAAATGTTCAAAATTTATCTTATAGATTAAAAACTCAATTGTTAAATTATAAACATAAATATATGCCAATTCTATGGGTTTTAGTCTGCATGTGTGTTCACTATTTAAAGCATTTTTAATAGATTTTTTAAAAGTTTTATTTTTTTTAAAAAGCTATAATTGTTTTTTTTATAAGTCCAATAGACTTTTTAAATTTAGAATTAGAGTTTGACTTTTTAAATGTAAAGAGCCAAATTTGTTCTCTATATAAAATCTCATTTATTGCTCTATAATTTTCTAAACATACTTATAATTTAATATATTAATTATAATTTTATTTTTTAATTTTCTAATAATATTTTGGTGTATAAATGATAAAAAAAGAAAAAAAAATATGAATAATAATTGTTTATAGAAAAATACAAAATGAAAAGTGATTATAAAGAATGTTATTATAGTTGACAACAAAATTTCACTTTTTATTTAAAATTTTTTTAAAATGCTATTTATTTTAAAAATTATACTTTTTAAAATAAAAATCATCATTTCAGATATTCTTAAAATTGCATGATATATAAGTCTCTATCTCTTTAATATTTTTTATTCATAATTCTTTTTTCTTTCCATATTCATGAAGTCCTGTGGCTCAATTACTTAATTATATAATTAGTATCCTAATATGACAACAATAACAAAGTTGAAAGGAGAGGAATTTTTTTTTAAATATATTCCTAGCTTTACAAAACCATATCTTTAATCATTTTTAGCAAATATATATATATATATACATAAAATAAATGAATTTATTGTTTTATTAGTCTTCAGGCGAAAAATAAAAACACTTTTAGTAAACATTTAATATTTTTTTTTCTCAAGGATATCAAAAATAAAATAAAAGGGTTTCCATCACATGGGATTTAAAGAGTACGATTATTAAAGTGGCAGAAAGAATAAATAACCGGCATGTGAGTACGTGGAAGTCACGGGGACCAAGGAGTATGCATGTGCATAAGTTTAATAGCGTTCCCACGTGCCCACATGCCAACTTTTGCCCTAACGGTTTTTTCTTTTTATTTTTTTTCTCATTCAGGCCCACTGCCCTCTGAATGGCCCTATATTCATATCACCCACCCCAAATTTCTCAAGTAAATTTCAACCTCAATTTTATTTCTTTTTTCTACTATTTTTCTTTTAAGACTTTTTTTCTCTTTATTGATAATAAAAATATGTTCCAATTACATATTTAAATCTTACTAATCTCCTTTTTTTGAGTTTCCAAAGCTATAATATCAATTTTAAAAAAAAGGCTATAATATCAAAATTGGAAAAAAAGAAAAAGAAAAAAAAAAGAAGACTGTCCATAGCTATTAGCTATTGTTAAAAGTTGGACCAACTAAGATCTTAAACGTTTTTGGGCCTGGAGATAAATTTAATTTATATTATATTGAGTATATTTAGAATGATGTTTACATGTGTGTTGTAGAAAACCTTAAACCAATAATTTTCCGAGCACCCTTGGATTAGAGGTAGAGTACTCCAAAGTCCCTGCTTTGAGAGACATCAGCTTGGTGTTTTTAGCATCTTTCATTTCTAATAAAATTATGTTATTGTCTCTGCAACAATCCAGTATCAATTTTATTTTATTTTTTACCCAGAAAAGAAAAGTTTTTTTTTTCCTTCAACAATGATATGAGTAATTATCAACCCTAATATTAAAAAAAATAAAAAAAAAATGGAGGAAAATATCTACGATGCATTTTGGTGTCATGGACAAATATGATTATTGTTTCAAATAACTTGTTTTTAAAATTAAATGATATTGCAGTATATTAGCAGTTATAAAATAATATGATACACAAATATAGATATCTAGACTCAGAAAATAATAAAATGTGATCATCTTCTATAAAAACCCATTATGATCAATCTCCTTCCACCAAGTTGACCAAAACAGAATAAATAAATAAAACCATTCACATAGAGCTTAATGCCCCTATTGTTAAGGTTGGAGGCTAAATTATAGACTATATTTAACAAATTTATTCTTGAATTTGTGGGGTAAACTCCTATGAACTTTGCTCATATATAGTTGTTTCGGTCGATACTCTGTTTTTTCCAATTGAATAGCAACTCAACCCAAGTTTTAAATTTTATAATAGGGTTAAAATAAGTATGAGAATCAAACAAGAAAGTTGT
Source organism: Ochetophila trinervis (assembly GCA_003254975.1). Taxonomy (NCBI): domain Eukaryota; kingdom Viridiplantae; phylum Streptophyta; class Magnoliopsida; order Rosales; family Rhamnaceae; genus Ochetophila; species Ochetophila trinervis. The sequence goes on from QANX01003286.1 coordinate 27,754, forward strand.
ATTAAATTAATAGAGTACAAAGATATATTATATTTTGGAGGCCTTGGAAAGCATATATATGCAAGTTGGTATAAGTGGTGCCAAGAGTAGTTTTTTTTTTTTTTTTGGTAGAAATGGTGCCAAGAGTAGTTGGTAAGATTATAATAACGGATGGTGGAGAGAAAAACACTTTTACCTATCAGAATCCAAAGACAATTAAACCAAAGAGATATAAGTTCATGAAGCATAAAATGAGTAAACATCAAAAAATTGAAATAAAAGCTTTCACAATTCATTTGAAATCAACAACAAAAATGAAACGGCATTTTTGAATAAAATAAACATCAAAATTGCTTTGCCTCTTGTTTTTTGTTTTGTTTCTGCATAGTTTCATACCATCATTAAAAAAAGTAATAATAATTTAGATGGCCTTTGATAATATGTTGGTTTTAATTTTTTCGTTTTTGAATTTGAAACTTTTGTACAAATGAAACTTCACTAACGAATTAACTATCTCTGTTAACTTTTTTTTTTCTCCACCACATCCCCACCCCATATCCATTTTACAAATTTTACTCTATCTAATTTAATACACGTTTCTACTTCAACTACTTTGTTTTTTGCAAATAACTCTCATTTTTTTTTATTTTGCGTGAATTCACTTGCGTTTTTCAATCATTGCTTGATTGTTTTGTGATTTTCTTTGCATAAGCTCTTTCTAAGACCATTCAGTTATTTTATACTTCATTTTCGAGTTCTTACAAGGTTTTCTAAAAACATCAAATCCAACTTCAATGCTAAACTCCAACGTCTACCAAGGTATATATTTTTTATTTAGAACAATGTAAAATGCATATATTAATGTATATGCATGTTGTATGAGCTCTTTTAAGTTTATTGAAATGCAAAAAGAAAATAAGAGAAANAAAAAAAAAAAAAAAAAAAAAAAAAAAACATGAAAATCCAAGGTTGAAAACAATAAAACCCGCCTCACCTTACTTAGGGCGGTGTGTCTAAATTAAGGACGGGTATGTATTTTTGGGCAGAGTTCACATCGCTCTCACACCTTCCTCACCTTATGTAAAACCACACTTCCCTTTGTAAGAACAGTGTGAAAGCTTGTTGGGCAAACTACTAGGCCTTTACTTATTATTCTCAACCCTCAAGGAAATACGCCGTCCTAAGGCAAGCTACAAACTAGAGGGCTCAAGTCTCTCTATGCTTTTCCCCAAAGGTGGGGAAGAATAGTTAGAAGGCTGGACACTCTAAGTGTTTTTCCCTGCCTTTCGGAATACGCACCACCTTTGATGAGAGCGGTGTGTTTGGGTTGCTTACCCTCAACATTTCAAGCCTCACTGGCAGATCTCTTCTTCATGATTGGTTTTTGCAGGGTGGTTTGTTGGAAATGGGTTTCTTTTTTGTTTTCTTTGCCAATGATTTCATGGCAATAGTTTTTTCAACCGTCATCGTATCTACTTTTATCTCTGAATGTGGCTTACTTAACTCATGTCATTGTTATTAGTGAGGAGAAAGAAATGTGTGTGTGAGAGAGAGAGAAAGAAAGAGAGACTACCCGAAAAATGGGGGATGGAAAAGGGAAGGAAATGGTGGTTTATTCTTTTAAATTTCAGAAAGCTTGGGTGTAATAATTTTTTTCCATATTTAATGTCGATATTTTAGAAATTTCAGTAATATTTGCATCACAATTTCTATAGTAATTTTTTCACAATTTGGTCAAAAATTCTATAATTTACATTAAAATTTCTAAAATATCCATGAAAATTTCCATAAATGTTATGAAAATATTCATTATTTTTTCTTATAGAATTTAAAAAAAAAATTATAAAATGATATGTTTTCAAATATTAGGTACAAAAGTAAAACATGAACATCTTTTTTCTTTTTTTTCAAATTATAATTATTTTTCATGACATATTTTGACTAATGTTGCAGTACTAGGCTAATTGAAAAGAATGATGAAATATTTGAGAAAAACAATGATTAACAATTTCTTTTTTTACAAATATTGGATCAATAAAATATAGAGGTGAATTAATATTATTTAGTGGATGTTTATGGAAATTCATCAAGAAATAATTTATTGATACATTCTTAAGCTCAAGTTCTCAACCATCGAAGAACAGCAGTTATGCACAGAGAGTCAACAAATATCATATATATATATATATATATTATAACTATCAAAAAAGTGAATCACATATAATATTAGATTTATAGTTGGCGCATTAACAATTAAATGCAAAATTATCAAGGAGACATTTATTTTGATCAATATTTCTCTCAATACATTGCTTAAATTGAGGATGAGGGTGAAAGTAAAAATTTTCAACCATTAAAAAATTCTATGTGGTATTGAGTCATATTTAAATAATTATGTACTTGTATTATTATTCTAAGCAATCAATAATTTATCTTTAATAATAATATTTTTGTTACTGTCAACGAGTATTATAAGTCTCTTAATTATAAGAAATATGATTTTCACTCAATTGTTTTTTAATTTTTTATAGTTAAATTGATAAAGTAATTAATAAATAAACGTATCATGAAATTTCATTAAAAAATTTCATACTTTTTTATAAAATTTTTCCATTTCTTTTGAAATTTTATTGATATCAATATTTTATTGATATTTCTACCGATGTATTCGTATTTTTTACATTCGATATTTTTTTCGATACCTATATTTTCATCATTTGGCAGTGGCCATGAATAGTTTAACAAAAAACAGAGGGCATAAATACTTAATCGATGAGCGAGGTGGACATTCATAGAAAGATCCCTTTGAATTTTCTACATAATAGTATGTAATTTGCTCATCTCAAATATTTATTAGTAAAAGTTAGAATTTGTTAGGCATCTTAATTAATTACAAAATTAGAAGAGAATTAATTATTACTAAGTTACTAGTTAATTAGCAATAATAAACATTTATGTTACACAAATTATATATAACTAGATAAAAAAAAATTTAAAAAATTCAAGAATTAAACCAAAAAATGCCCATTAATCATTATTATGCATTCATTTTTGCTATATGCGAGAAGACTTTATAAGCTTTTTTAAGAATAATATCAAATACTCCCTGAAGTTTAGTTAAATTATAGATATATTTTAATTGTTTCAGAAATTTTAAATTGACTCCGTATTAGGGCTGTTCATTTAAACTGAAAATTGAAAAAATTGACCAACTGACACAGACAGAATCAAAGAATTTGGTCATTGATAGCCAGCGGTCAGTTAACCTACCAATCACCAGTGATAATCGGTTGGTCGGCTGGCAGTTGCGGCATGACCAAATGTTTGGACCACATACTTGGATTTTCTAAATTAATATTTTTATTTATTAAAAATATTATTTTTTGATTTAAGTGAATTTATACTTGTCCCACGTTGTTTAAAGAAGAGAATGAGTTGAAGTAATACAAGTATAAATATTTGCCTTGGAAATTGGAATTGAAGAAAAAGTCCCACATCAGAAGCGCAACAAGTTTTTTGAAATTCTTTCACCTATAAATTGAAGTTCCATTAGTTTTGAAAAAGGGACTCGCGCATCCACACACACCAGAAACATAGACTACTTAGTTTATTCTCGTTAGAATTTACTTCGATTAGTCAAGAGTTTTAGTTGAAAATTTTAATTAAAAGTCCTTTGATCTGAAAGGCATTTGCAACCCTTTAATTATTTTGTTCTTAGTAATTAATACAATCGTTTGATTAAGTTTGATATTAATTGGCGCATACTTTACCTTTTCTTTGGACTGTTATAGGTTCAAAATGGCACGCTCGCATACTTGAGGCGACCGATTGTTGTGTTTTACACCAACATATCTTTTGGCACGCTCGGTGGGACATATTTTTTCGACTGAGAAAATGGTGCATACTCATTCCAAGAATCAGGAATCCGACCATCATGGAGGCATTAGCAGCCGAAATGTGTCAGATGATGATGGAATTGAAAGGGAAGCTAGCAAGACTCCAGACACGACAGAGATGTCTACTCAGGATTCGATCCGCGAGCTGTCCCGGAAGATAGAAGCATACCAGAAGACCCAACAGCAAACGTTGCAAGGAATCTTGGAATTGCTGCGCCAGCAGGTGCAGACAACCCAAGCTACGTCAAATGGCGCAAGGCCGACTAACAGCCAAGAGGAACAACAGGTGCAGGCCTTTCAAGCCGTACCCAATGGCAACACGCCAAGGACTGAGGCAACGATGTAAGGTTTATGCCTGAACGGCAAGTCCAACCTTACATTCCCCTACCGGCAATGAACAATATTTATGCCGAGGGGCATGCTGATAACCAAGGCCATACCGTGAGGGATGGTCGGGAAAAATACTTGGCCCAAGCTTTTCAGACTGTACCCAATGTACATAAAAGGAGAGCGGATGTTCCGACATATGGAAACCTGCCAGCTCGGAACTAGATTCATGGCAAGGGGCATGGGGAGCATTTTGGTCAGAACTACAGGAATGGACACTATGATGCCTACGCCTATCAAGCAGACTTCCACCCCCCGGCACGGAGGAATGGACCAAACTTGATGAACCACGGCCAAGGCATGGATCGGGAAGTCGTCAAGACTATCATCCAAGAGATGATGGGTCGTGCATTCAGACGAACCGGATGCCCTTCTTATAGAAGGCCGTACCCCAACGATGATGGGTTCTGCATTCAGACTATTATTTTTCAACCAGATAAAATTTCCAAGGGGATTCAGGTTTCTTGACTTCAGCCTATTTTCTGGCGAGGAAAAACAATCCACCATGGAGCACATAGGCCGTTTCACTATCCAATGTGGAGAAGCAGTAGCCAATGATTTCTTAAAGCTGCAACTATTTGCTAATTCTTTGACAGGTCTAGCTTTCACCTGGTAAATCAACTTGCAGCCACACTCGATCCATAGTTGGCAAGAATTGGAGACATACTTGACTACCTGCTGGCCAACAAGGTAATTAAATTACTTGACGGCCATATCCTACCAACAGCTGAAGAGATGAAAAAAAATCCATACTGCAAATGGCATGGTACATGGTCGCATCAGACTATCAACTGCATGGTCATCAGGAATGCTATACAGGCAATGATTGACAAGGGAGCGTTAAAGTTCCCAGAGAAAGGGAAAGAAATAATGGAAGTGGATAGTAATCATTTCCCATCAATCGAAACGAACATGGTTTTAGCTAATATTTCAGACTTGGCAAAACCAAGAGTTAAGGTGGACCTGTGACAGACGTCATCTAGAAGAGTTTGGAATCGAGATGTCAAGCTTAGAAAAGAGTATTCGGCCGAAAAGGCCAAATCTCTTTCTAAGATGTTTTGTACTTGGTGTAAGCATGGAGTCGAGGAAAGAAGGATAAGGTGTCCGGCAATGAGTGAAAATCTGAACATGTCAAAACCACTGTTAGAAAGCCGCAGGAAAAAATCCATTTTTCAACGTCTGGGATCAAAGTTGCAAGATGGACCGATGAATGTGAAAGATCGACACCATGGGGGGCAAGGTGAGCCCTACCTCCAAGTCACTTTTTTGAAAAACCATCCGACAAGATTGGTTTATCAGAAGATCGAGGAGTTGAAAACTTTTAAGCCACATGCTTTGGAGGTAGATCGTTGGTATTGTGCAGGATATAAGCTTTATCATCTGCTTAACAAAACCCATAAGAGGTGGATGTAGTGCCAGTATGTTGAAAGTTAGATAGCAGGTTGACCGGATAAGCAAAAGGATGGTACATTGGAAAAGGAGTCGGGGTCATATCTTGATGACCTAGATAGAAGATTTGAGATAGCAGCTTTATCCAAGAAAATTGGCATCTTATCTGGAGCTCCACGAGAGAAGAAACCCACAAAAAGATGGATCATAAGGAAAAGTGTAGAACTCCAATCGTGCTTAAAGGACATGTTCAATAATCCAGTGAAAAAAGACATGGTTGCTTCTTCAGCCATCAAGTCATTAACTATCAAGTTTGGAACCATAGATGAAGTGATGGTCAATGCAGTCGTAGCCTTGCCTTTGTCATTTGGATCCTAGTTTCAACTGGCATGATAGAATCAAAACGTCGTTCAGCGGATGCAAATTGAATGTTAGATCAGACGTTGGAGGATATGATACTGGGGGGCAATGCCTTACAAAAGTAACATCAATAAGTCATAAAAAGATTAGGTCGAAAAACTACACGGCCATTTGATGCAATTTTAGTTGGCCATGTCAGGTCGTGTCAAAGAACTCGGCTAAATGCCAAAATCCATGACCAATATGTTCAAACCGATATAATATGTAAATATAACAGAAAGTAAGCAGGTCAAAAGACCACTTGTCCACTAACCGTCAAAATGTCGTGTCGGAGTTATCCGATATAAAGTTCAATTCACTGATTTTAAAATTGGCTAGATACAGTTGAGTCGTGACCACAATGTAAGAAGCCGGAGTAAGCAAATAAAATCCAATAAAATATATTCGGCATCATAAAGTACGTCGCTGAGACAATCCACTTTGTCAAAAATGATGAAATATGACAAGGGACACATACAAAGACATGCCAAATATTAGCTAGAGATCCATAGTGGAGCCGAGGAAGAGCAAACCAAACCCCAAAGATGTACCATCAACAAAATCCTTGATTGGGTAAATAAAATTCTTGGCTACCTGAAAAAAAAATGTGTCTGTACCCAAGCCATGCGAGCCCGATTGTGTTTCAGCCTTCCCGTGTCCACGATCTGCGCTTCCAGCCAATTTGTGCAGCCTAGCGTCTCCAGCTACATTGACGATCCGATATAAAGTTGAATTCACTGATTTCAAAATTGGCTGTATGCAGTTGAGTCGTGACCACAATGTAAGAAGCCGAAGTAAGCAAATAAAATCCAATAAAATATATTCGGCATCATAAAATACGTCAAGACAATCCACTTTGTCGAAAATGATGAAATATGACAAGGGACACATACAAAGACATGCCAAAAATTAGCTAGAGATCCATAGTGGAGTCGAGGAAGAGCAAACCAAACCCCAAAGATGTACCATCAGCAAAATCCTCGATTGGGTGAATAAATTCTTGGTTACCTGAAAAAAAAAAAAAATGTGTCTGCACCCAAGCCATGCGAGCCCGATTGTGTTTCAGCCTTCCCGTGTCCACGATCTGCGCTTCCAGCCAATCTGTGCAGCCCAGGGTCTCCAGCTACATTGACGATCTGATATAAAGTTGAATTCACTTATTTCAAAATTGGCTGGATGTTGTTGAGTCGTGACCACAATGTAAGAAGCCGAAGTAAGCAAATAAAATCCAATAAAATATATTCGGCATCATAAAATACGTCGCCGAGACAATCCACTTTGTCGAAAATAATGAAATATGACAAGAGACACATACAAAGACATGCCAAATATCAGCCAGAGATCCATAGTGGAGTTGAGGAAGAGCAAACCAAACCCCAAAGATGTACCATTAGCAAAATCCTCGATTGGGTGAATAAAATTCTTGGCTACCTGAAAAAAAAAATGTGTTTGCACCCAAGCCATGCGAGCCTGATTGTGTTTCAGCCTTTCCGTGTCCATGATCTGCGCTTCCAGCCAATCTGTGCAGCCTAGTGTCTCCAACTACAGTGACGAGCCCGTCTGCTCTCCAGCCCGTGGTCCAAGCCATGAGAGTCCAGTCTGCGCCCAGCTGTAGATCCAAGTCAGCCCGAGTCCATCGTCCAAGCCCATCCTCTCCGTCCCGCGTTCTCAAGTGTGACGATCAGGATCCAGAGCCAAGGTAAGTGTGGGCGGGTGTAGGGGGTACTGGCAGGCTACCTTACTGGCAGAGATTGGTGTCCAATCCCACATCGCCCGGGTGTGGAAGGGTGTCAAATGGTAATGGTTCAAATGTAAAGTGAGCACTTTCTTAACAATCAAGGCCTTTTCAGAGCGATTGGCTTCAGGGTTGGAAGAACTCTGGGGTTAACTATGCTCTAGTGGGAGCATTTCTGTGGGTGACCCCCTGGGAAGTGTGACCAAAAACTCCATACCGTCTGAAGTGCGGTGGCTAAATTGGAGACAATATTGGTTGGAGAGAGAGTGTGGCGTTACAAATGGTATCAGAGCTTGTACCCGGCCAGAAATGTGTTAGCGAGGACGCTGGGCCCCAAGGGGGTGGATTGTGACGACCAGGATCTAGAGCCAGGGTAAGTGTGGGCGGGTGTAGGGGGCACTGGCAGGCTACCTCTCTGGCAAAGATTGGTGTTCAATCCTACATCGCCCGGGTGTGGAAGGGTGTTAAATGGTAATGGTTCAAATGTAAAGTGAGCACTCTCTTAACAACCAATTCCTTTTCAGAGCGATTAGCTTAAAGGTTGTAAGAACTATGAGGTTAAGCATGCTCCGAGCATCCCTGTGGGTGACTCCTTGGGACGTCTGACCAAAAATTACATACCATCTGAAGTGCGGTGGCTAAATGTGTCAGTGACAACACTGGGCCACAAAAGGGGTGGATTGTGATGACAAAGATTTGGAGCCAGGGTAAATGTGGGCGGGTGCAATGCACTGGCAGGCTACCTTACTGACAGAGATCGGTGTCAAATCCCACATCGCCCGGGTGTGGAAGGGTGTTAAATGGTAATGGTTCAAATGTAAAGTGAGCACTTTCTTAACAACCAAGGCCTTTTCAGAGCGATTGGCTTCAGGGTTGGAAGAACTCTGGGGTTAACCGTGCTCCAGTGGGAGCATTTCTGTGGGTGACCCCCTAGGAAGTGTGACCAAATACTCCATACCGTCTAAAGTGCGGTGGCTAAATTGAAGACAATATTGGTTGGAGAGAGATTGTGACATTACAGCAAGCCCAGCATGAGTCCAATCCAGCTCTTGCTCATCCACCCTCCATCTGTGCAGCGTCGCAGTCCAATCCAAGCTTTCTAGTCCAACCTAGAGCGTCTCATCAAAGCCCATCCGCGCCTCCAGCAGCCCATCCGCAATGTGCCTGTTTACATCCAACCACTTGCATCCAGGCCTCCAAATCAAGCCTAGCCACATCCAGTTCGTGTCAAGTAGCCCATGTAACACCCCGTCCCAGGGAAAATATTGAAATTTCTCAAAGTTGACCGAGTTGACCAAGTTTGACCAAGGAAGGGTTCGGGGTTGACTTTTTGGTGTGAGCGTGCTATGATTTTGACCGTGGTACCGTTGCGTAGNGCAGCCCATGCACGTAAGTCAGCCCGTCCATCCCAACAAAGCCAGCCCGAGTGCAATCCTCATATGCCCTCTATCTTCCCTCTGCAGTCTCCGTCTTCTCCTTCTTCTTTGCTGTGGGTTTATTCCAGCGCCTGAACACACACAAAAAAATGTCAATAGCGGAACAACTTTCCAAATTTGCATAGTGCACCTCGCAGGAGGCGAATTTCGAGAACGAGTTTGCCGCATTCGCTAATCTCATCTTTGAGTGGTCACCTTCGAATAGATCCTTCATTAGAGCTCTACAAGGACCTTGAAGCATGTTGTTTGCAACGTCCAGGATCCAGAATCCAATCACAAAGAACGCCACGCCTATCGGTTTCTTCTTCTTTTCGAAACAATCTCCAGACTATGTGGTCGTGTACTGTGAACGTGAGATACCATATAACCCGGATGACCTTGTGGTGCAGTGTGAAAGATGCAAGGACTGGTTTCATCCATCTTGCATGGCAAAAAGCTTTGCTAACTTGGAGTCCACTGCAAAGGAAAACACATGTCAATAAACTTGACAGTAAAAAACAATAAAAATTCATGTAAGCAAACTACAAAAGAAAGTGTGGCCACTTGGATGACACATATAGTTTTATAAGACATTAAAGGTGGCTAGGGTTGGCAAGATATGTGAAATCAAATTAAAAGCATTGTTCTAGGATTGGTATGTGAAAAAAATACAATCCTTGATTGAGTGGGATTTATCTTTAATATATTTGATTGAAAGAATGCAGAATTTTGTGGTTTGGACTTGTTTAGGCATATTTGATTTAATTGCCAAGTCTGAAAGGTGATGTGAATATTTATGAGATCAAAGACATTTTTGGCAAAGAAGTTTGATTTTGTTGACTTGGAAATTTTGTTAAAAGAGAGCAATTGGAATTTGGAGTGATTTTTGGCCGAGCAATTGGTGCAGCAAGTTTTGGAACTTTTTTTCAATATCCATAGATTTGAATATTGAGAAGTTTGTGTATATGCCCATGTGCGTGAACTTTGGGCATTACGTATAAGATGATTTGCTTGAACATAAGGCTACACCAATTTGGGGAAGTGATTAAACATATTAGTTTTGCAATTTTTACTACAAAATTACAAAACAATGGGAGCAATGTTTAGACCACATACTTAGATTTTCAAAATTAATATTTTTATTTATTAAAAATATAATTTTTGGATTTAAGTGAATTTATATATGTTCCATATTGTTTAAAGAAAAGAATGGGTTGAAGTGATACAAGTATAAATATTTGCCTTGGAAATTGGAATTGAAGGAAAAGTCCCACATCGGAAGCGCAACAAGTTTTCTGAAATTCTTTCACCTATAAATTGAAGTTCCATCAGTTTTGAAAAAGGGACTCGCACATCCACACACACCAGAAATATAGACTACTTAGTTTATTCTTATTAGAATTTACTTCGAGTAGTCAAGTGTTTTAGTTGAAAATTTTAATTAAAAGTCTTTTGATCTGAAATGCATTTGTAAACCTTTAATTATTTTGTTCTCAGTAATTAATACAATTGTTTGATTAAGTTTGATATTAATTGGCCCACACTTTGCTTTTTCTTTGAACTGCTATGGGTTCAAAGTGGCACGCTCGTATACTTGAGACAACCGATTGTTGTGTTTTATACCAACACCAAACTACCAATTAATTAAACTGACCGAAAATACTCTTTTTTTTAAAATATTTTATCCTTAATATATATATTAATATTTTATTCCTATTATTATATCTATGTTACTACCTTTTATATTTTATTTTTCCTAACAAAGCATTTTTTCTTTTATTAAAGACTTTTGTTGACATAGGATTATATTTATGTATGGTATTGTTTATAGAAACAAAAGATCAATTAAACACGTATGTTTATTTTTATATATGTATTGGATTGTTTATAGAAACAAAGTATGGATTGTTTATTCCTTTATTGGATTATGTAATATATATCAGTTACTATATATATATNCAATATTGGTTGGAGAGAGAGTGTGGTGTTACAAATGGTATCAGAGCTTGTACCCGGCCGGAAATGTGTTAGCGAGGACGCTGGGCCCCAAGGGGGTGGATTGTGACGACCAGGATCTAGAGCCAGGGTAAGTGTGGGCGGGTGTAGGGGGCACTGGCAGGCTACCTCTCTGGCAAAGATTGGTGTTCAATCCTACATCGCCCGGGTGTGGAAGGGTGTCAAATGGTAATGGTTCAAATGTAAAGTGAGCACTCTCTTAACAACCAAGGCCTTTTCAGAGCGATTAGCTTAAAGGTTGTAAGAACTATGGGGTTAAGCGTGCTCCAGTGGGAGCATCCCTGTGGGTGACTCCTTGGGACGTCTGACCAAAAATTACATACCATCTGAAGTGCGGTGGCTAAATGTGTCAGTGACAACACTGGGCCACAAAAGGGGTGGATTGTGATGACAAAGATTTGGAGCCAGGGTAAATGTGGGCGGGTGCAATGCACTGGCAGGCTACCTTACTGACAGAGATCGGTGTCAAATCCCACATCGCCCGGGTGTGGAAGGGTGTTAAATGGTAATGATTCAAATGTAAAGTGAGCACTTTCTTAACAACCAAGGCCTTTTCAGAGCGATTGGCTTCAGGGTTGGAAGAACTCTGGGGTTAACCGTGCTCCAGTGGGAGCATTTCTGTGGGTGACCCCCTAGGAAGTGTGACCAAATACTCCATACCGTCTGAAGTGCGGTGGCTAAATTGGAGACAATATTGGTTGGAGAGAGATTGTGACATTACAGCAAACCCAGCATGAGTCCAATCCAGCTCTTGCTCATCCACCCTTCATCTGTGCAGCGTCGCAGTCCAATCCAAGCTTTCTAGTCCAACCTAGAGCGTCTCGTCAAAGCCCATCCGCGCCTCCAGCAGCCCATCCGCAATGTGCCTGTTTACATCCAACCACTCGCATCCAGGCCTCCAAATCAAGCCTAGCCACATCCAGTTCGTGTCAAGTAGCCCATGCACGTCTAGCATGCCTCCAGCCCGCGTCTACCATGTTTCCAGTCATGCAGCCCATGCACGTAAGTCAGCCCGTCCATCCCAACAAAGCCAGCCCGAGTGCAATCCTCATATGCCCTCTATCTTCCCTCTGCAGTCTCCGTCTTCTCCTTCTTCTTTGCTGTGGGTTTATTCCAGCGCCTGAACACACACAAAAAAATGTCAATAGCGGAACAACTTTCCAAATTTGCATAGTGCACCTCGCAGGAGGCGAATTTCGAGAACGAGTTTGCCGCATTCGCTAATCTCATCTTTGAGTGGTCACCTTCGAATAGATCCTTCATTAGAGCTCTACAAGGACCTTGAAGCATGTTGTTTGCAACGTCCAGGATCCAGAATCCAATCACAAAGAACGCCACGCCTATCGGTTTCTTCTTCTTTTCGAAACAATCTCCAGACTATGTGGTCGTGTACTGTGAACGTGAGATACCATATAACCCGGATGACCTTGTGGTGCAGTGTGAAAGATGCAAGGACTGGTTTCATCCATCTTGCATNAATATTTTCTAACAAAAGATTTAAAATTAAAAAATAATAAAATAATATGTTATTGGACCAAAATCAAAATCAACCAAACAGATGATGACCAATTCAGTTTGGTTTGATTTTACTCAAATGTTCAGTTTAATTTAAGTTGAAAAAAAAAAAAGTAAAAAATACGCTCACCCTCAACATCAACCGTGTAAGTAGGTGTAATTCGTCAAAAGCATGAAATGTTCATAGCTAGCAAACTTAATTGTACGGTATTAGATTTTTGAGTTTGATGTAAAATGTTCAGATGTGACAGGGAAATTCTTAGGAAAAAAAAAATTAAACAGTTTGAAAACCCATAATAAATTGTTTTTTAAACCAATTATCACTGTATGAGTAAGTTCCAAATATACCAACGCAATTTTCCCCATACGTATATTTATACATATCCATGCATGCATATAATATAACCGCATATATTAGACATGCCAATTATTCAAGTTTTGAGTCATCTAAAAGAAAGAAAAAAGAAAATATCCCATGCACATCCATATAAATTATCCATTAGACTTTATTGGACGCTCTGATCAAATTTAAAAAATATATTTTCAATAATTCTATCATTAGGTTAAGTCTATGAATATATACAGTTTAGCATTTAATTACATGTAATTAGATTGTGCCCAGTAAATGTCAATAAGTATGTGTCTGTGTGCATATAGACTTTTTAAAAATCAGATCTTAAATTCTGATTTTTAAATTTTTATATTTAGATTGGATTTTACCAGTTTTTTTCCAGCCATAAAATCAAAGCTTAGAATTTAAAATCTAATTTTTTTAAAAATCGAATCAAATCAAATCAAATCAAATCCTCTTGACCAAAGTCATACAGATATATGAAATTGTATTTTCATGTTTCGCTTAGAAAATTCCGAAGAGGAATTTAGCTGACTTATAAGACCAACGGTCACATGGGATTGGAAACTTTGTTTTGTAAAACGTGACAGCATTTAAACCAAACTACATTCTCGCTCCCTACATATCCCGCGCCTTTCCTTCTACACTTTCAACTCCCCCAAACACTCTCTTCTCACACTCCCTCAACACCTTTCTCTTCCTTTCCAAATGGAAAATTACAAAAAATCTCCATTGAAGCCATGGAAGAAAGGTCCAACAAGAGGCAAAGGTGGTCCTCAAAACGCCACGTGCGAATACAGAGGAGTGAGACAGAGGACTTGGGGCAAATGGGTTGCTGAAATCAGAGAGCCAAAGAAGAGGACCAGACTCTGGTTAGGCTCTTTTTCCACAGCCGAAGAAGCTGCCATGGCTTACGATGAGGCTGCTAGGAGGCTCTACGGTCCTGATGCTTATCTCAACCTCCCTCATCTCCAAACCAATTCCCCAATCAAATCTCAAAAGCTCAAATGGTTTCCTTCCAAGAATTTCATCTCCATGTTTCCCTCTTGCGGTTTGCTCAACATAAATGCTCAGCCCAGTGTGCATGTCATTCATCAGAGACTCCAACAGCTCAAACAGAGCCAAACTTCTTCTTCTTCTTCTTCTTCTAGTTCATCATCATCTTCCTCTGATTTGAAACAGAGCCAAGCTGTTCAGATCACGACCCAGTTGGAAAATCCATCAGACAGAGACAAAGACATGGAAATTTCATCGGATAAGATGGTGAAATATCAAAATCGAGATCAGGAGGAGAAGCCGCAGATTGATCTGAATGAGTTTCTTCAGCAGCTGGGTGTGCTGAAAGGAGAAACAGAGGCAGAAGAAGAAGAAGAAGAAGAAGGAAGATGCTATGCATTGCCAGAGATATCTCCGTTCGAAGAAGTCAATCATGATCGTGATGAAGTTGGAGGTTTCACCGAGCAGAGTTTCGATTGGGATGCATTGATGGAGATGCAGGGGATTGCTGATGATGATCACCCACCAGAAGTTAATAATTTTAATACCTTTCAAGTTTATGATGTTGATGATGAACAACTGGGTTTCTCTAATTCCATTTGGAACTTTTAATTAGTAATTAATTAAGCTGATTTTGGACTAAAAAAACTTTAGGAACTAGCTAGCTTTCCAAAAGCCATTAGACCATAGATTTAGCTTAAAGCTGCAGTACTACTGCTAGTTCCTTTTCCCTCTTGTCACATTTCAATAGCTCGGTAATTACAGAGAGAGAAAGAGAGAGAGAGAGAGAGTAGCTGTTTATCTTTGCCTTCTACTTGTAATTGCAGAGAATATATATGAAATCGCAGTTGTAATTTTGGATATTTATACATTTTTCAGCTAAAATCATGATTGGCAATATATCAATTAGCAAAAGTACTCGTACAAAAACTTTAATGGAAAAAATAATAAATTCTCAACTATGCTCTCGTACGGTACCACATGTGAATTGTGCATGAATAATAATACATCTAAATTTCTTACATGTTAAATACATATCTCGATTNTATATATGATTGTGCATGAATAATAATACATCTAAATTTCTTACATGTTAAATACATATCTCGATTCATGCTATATCAATCCCTAATCAAGGAATAAACTGTGTTTCTCTCACATTCCATATTAATGTATTCTCATTGATGAAAAAGACGTTCGAGCTGGATAAAGTGACGAAAAGAAAAGAGAAAATCATAGTATTTCATTCATTTATTCGGTCTCAGGTTTTAAATTTTAGTATAGATTCTGTCCAAAGTTAAGTCCGTATGCTCATCGGGCGGATTCTACCAAAAAAAAAAAATGCTCATCGGGCTGATTCAAAATACAGTTTCATTAACTACTCAATATAATTTTATAATTTACTTTTATATTTTTTAATTAATTTATAAATAATTATTACATAGTTTGTTATATTTGTTTATTGTTTGTCATGTTATATATTTTGTATATATTATAAAATAACTTAGTACTTTTTTTAGTTAGTAACAACATATTAAGCAAAAAAATAAATAAATATTTTTAATCAAATTTACGTATCATCCAAAAAATTAAAAAATAAATTTTGAGTTCTAAATTCAAATCTAAGCTTTGATTCGAAGCCCAATCTTATATCTAAAGAGNTATATATATTAATTTGAACATTATAATTTTGATTTGGATTCACTATCTACATACAATTCCACATGACCAAACTGTACAATAGTTTCTGATATTGATTTATTTATTTATCTGTACTTTCTAAAAATAAAGAGTATGTTGACTATTTTGGATTAATAATCGGTCTTTAAGTGTCTATGAGTGTATCACCTTTAAATTATAAAACTTTAAAAGAAAAATAAAAGTAAAAGTAATGCGCGAATCTAAAATCTAACAAACGATTGTACTTAGAAATATGCTTATTTCCAATGAGTTCCTTTATTGCCTTAACAATCTAAAGGGCTTTACAAACAAAAATCGAATGGAACAATGATAAAAAGACTAAACAAAATAAAAGTCTTAAAAATCTGAATACTTGAAAAATTCTGGAAACTTGAAAGCTTGAATGTTGATTTCTATTGAGAAAATCTGTTTGTTTGCTTGTGTAGTTAAATGTGTGTGTGTGTTTTATAGCATCTCATAATTCTGAATCCTAGTAAGCATAAAACTTTTAGTATCTGCAATTTCACTTAGAATAGAGTTCTTATCTGAACAATAAAGCACTAATAAAAATAAACCCAATATTACTATACTTTTATTCCAACTTAAATTCTTTCAATAATTTTTATCGTTCCAACACTTATCCGAACCAACAGAATTTGTTGTCCCAACATACCCTGAACCAATATCCTATCATTTCATCATAAAGCCAACAATTTTGTATTGTACTCTGAATTTTTACTTTTAGAAGAAAATGTAAAAAGTAAAAATTTAATCAATTTATTTCATTCTTCGATTCATGTTCAATGAAGCTTGAATTTCTATCTTGTCGACCTTAATTTGAATCAATTGATTTGTCATTCATCCACCTTTTAATAATTATTCAGCCAAAGCAAATTCATCTTCAACTAATATTTTGTTTGGCCAAACTGAACTAATTAAACAATTTCATATGGCCAGATCAATTATTATGCAAACAAGAATTTCGTCCTCCCAATTACACCCATCTACTTCCATCTGGCAATTAAATTCTTCTAATGGGAATGTGTAATATAATCATTACGCCAAAATTGTGAATAGACGACACTAAATGCGCGACGTAGAACAAAAATTGCATCACAATTAACTAAACGGCGACACAAAACTATTGTGTTGTCTTTATTTTAACAAAACAGTGACACAAAGACGTCGCCAAAATGTTTTTTCAGTGGCCCGAAAAAGATTCAGCGGCACGCATTCGACCAGTGTCGCAAAAAATCTGCCCTCGAAATACATTCCGCGACACACATATGAGGAGTGTCGCCAAAATCTATGCGGAAAATACATTTCGCGACACGTATTCTATGAGTGTCGCCAAAAATCTTCATGCCAAATCTATTTCGCGACACATATTCTGCATATGTGGCAAAAAAATTGCGCGCTAAAACTATTCGCGACACAAAAACTTAAAATATCGCTAATTAATTAGGTGCGAAACTTAATTAGAGACACCTAAAATATATTCGCGACAAATGTTTAGCATTGTCGCGAAACATCAGCGTAAAAAAATAAATTTGACACTATTGGCGACACTAGTGTCCCCAATTTAAGACAATTGGCGACACTAGTGTCACCCTTTCTTCAATTGTCGACACTAGTGTCGCCAATTTGAGACAATTTGCGACGCTAATTGCATATATAGGCGCGATTTTAATCATTATTACACTTAAAATTAATTCACACCTACCACCATTAATTGACATTACCAAAAATAATAAATTCACACCTATCATTTTCTATCTATAAATACGTACTTCTATTTGAGAGAGCATCATCTATTGTAAAAGAAACATTCATTCAAGAAGGAAAAAAATTCACAAATATGCATAAATGTTCTAACGTCTTTTTGTCTTCGATTTAGTTGATATACTTTCAAAATAGATGCAAATGTTAAAATATTCTTGGCTATTGCTCTTTTATATGGGTTCGATGCACTACAAATCGTCGATCCATACACCTCAGGTAGTTCACCTACCTAGAAATCAGGGCTTTCATTCTTTGGTCTTTGGCTGGAGATTGAGACAGTATCGCAAAAACATCAATCTTTGGCAAACTAGGATTGAAAAAGAGCTTCATCGGTGGGAGCAACTACAAAATAGAAGCAAGCGATGAAAAAGAGCTTCATATGTTAAGATGCTGATTAAGATACTGTTTGTTATGTATAATGCGAAAAAAAAAATTTTGTTAGATATTATTTTTTGTTTATCTCACAGCAGATATACTTTCAAAATAGAAGCAAGCGATTAAATATTTATGATCTTGACACTCTTTCAGGTGTTCTACCGACTACAAATTGGTGATCTATGTGCCGGGTAGTTCCACTACCTCAAGATCAAAATATTTCATTGTTCTTACAATGAATGCATGTCCAAGCTATGTGCAAAGAATAACCATTAAAACTTGGACAAAGCTCACCATATATAATCTGCAGACTCGGTTATTTTTTATTTGTTGAAATCGATGGAGAATTTATATAAACCTGATATGTTCACTAGTTAGGTTGGTCATTTTCTAATTACTATTGTTTGTTATGTAATATTAATATAAAATGAACATATTTTATATATGTATTTCGTCTGATATTTTTTGTATATATATATATATATGTGCATGTATATTCTTTTAGCACATATATATAGGTAAGAAACCTTAATTAATTCAACAAAAAAAGAGAAAATTACTAACTATATAATATAATGCAATTAACCATCGAATATCATTTATATATATAAATAATTAACCGATCAATTTATTTATAACATATTGAAGTACTTTTAATGAATAAGTTTTGGTACAATTTATTTATAACATTGAAGTACGCTTATAAAAAAATATTGTAGGTACAGTTTATTTATAACTTACATTGAAGTATGCACTTTTATTAAAGATTTACTATATACAACGACGCTTGTGTCGCTAAATATCAAATTTGCGACGCTAGTGTCGCTAAATATCACTAATTTAGCAACACCAACGTCACCAAAGAAAATATTTCACCAACAACTTCTTTGTCCCTAATTTGCACCATGCATGCCTGGTAATTAATTCGCACCTACTAACATTTAATTTGCACCTACCACTTTTTTCTATAAATACGCACATCTTCACGTTAACAATCTATCCTTCATGATTATGTTCTCTCAATATATATATATATATCTTTCTTGCCCTCTATTTTGAAAGTATATCCACTGTTATACCAAATTATTCAGCTGATATTCTTTCAAAATAAAATAAAAGAATGAAATATTCTTCGAAGAAAGGAATAAAAATCCAACTATGCACATATGTCGAGTAATGAATTTTTTGTTTATTTATGTAGATCATATATATAATATTATTTTTGGTTTACCCTTTATTTAGATATATAATATTAATTCTTTTTGGTTTAGGTCTTATAGCTTATATCTCTTATCTTTTAGTAAATTAATATATATATATATATAAATAGATCTTAAGCCTTAATGAATTTATTCAACAAAAAAAGCAAAAGAATAATATATAATCTTTATTATGTAATTAATGCATGTTATTCAATGAAAAAATATATTAATTTATGAAACATTAATTTATGTACAGAACACATACGAACAAAAAAAAAAATTATTTATTCTTTAGCTACGCGAGGGTTGCCAATACTCAAGAAAAAAACTTATCTAGCAGATATACGTGTGTCACAAAAATATATTATTAGCGATGCTAGCGTTGGCAATAATCACTAGATATATTATTTAGTGACGCTAGCGTCGCCAATACTCACTTAGCAATGCTAGCGTTGCCAATACTAAATCTAGCGATGCAAGCGTCATGAGTATATTATATAGCGACACTAGCATCGCCAATACTCAATTAAAATTGGATTTGTCTACCAACTTGTATTGAATGCCGCCTCATTTAATGGATCCATCCACCTCCTTATATGTGACATAAATTATATTTATGCCTTACGTTCTTAAGGGACTTTTAGTTTCTCGCTCATTTTTTATTTGCAGATTCATCATATACGAAGCTGAAAATAATCAAACTCGACCAAGTCATTGCGCATCGTAAGTAAGATTAATTTACACATATATATAAAAGCAGTTCTTATGTCTATAAGTTTATTTGATCGTATTGTAGTTTATTAACCTTATTATTCATGCACGGATATATTTGTATATATGTTTTTGTTTTGTAATTATTATTTTATTTTTTCGTATGTTGATGCAATACTAAGATTATTGCATTAATTACTCAAATAATATATTGTGGAATGGATAAGTCATAGATATATATTTTTGGATAGACAATCAGCTCATTTTGCCAAAGGTGTGGACGAATTTTTAGAGTTCGTGGCGAAAAATGTAAGTGATTGTAATGCTATTCAGTGTCATTGCATTAAATGTGGCAATATGACATTGCATTCTATAAAGGACATAAAATGTAACATATATTGGAACATATTTGATAGCAATTACAGGCAATGGGTTTGGCACAGTGAATCCTATGAGTCAGCTGGTGGCGAGGCATCTTCACAATTTGTTAATCAAGATTTAGAGTTTGATGAAGATGACAGTGATAGTGAAGAGGATGTGGCATATAACAACATTGAAATGACTCGTGATGCCTTTGATAATATGCATTCTGATATTCCCAAAAATCTTGATCAATTTGCATGTCTGTTGGAAGAGGTAGAGAAACCTTTGTTTCTAGGATGCACCAATTTTACCAAGTTATCGGTTGTTGTCAAATTATATAACTTGAAGGGTAGATATGGGCATTCTGACAAGAGCTTTGATGCACTGTTGAAGTTGTTATCTGAGATGCTACCACGCGACAATGTTTTGCCAACTTCTATTTACTACGTTAAAAAGACCCTAAATATGTTGGGAATGAAGTACGAAAAGATACATGCATGCCCCGAAAATTGTATTTTGTTTAGAAAACAGTTTATGGATCTAATGCTATGTCCTAAATGTGGGTTATTCAGATGGAAAATTGGAGAAGATAACACAATTACAAAAATGCCATCAAAGGTTTTATGGTATTTTCCACCGATTCCACATTTTAAAAGAATGTTCCACAGTGTTTCAACCGCTAAGAATTAGCAGTGGCATGCAAATGAGAGAAAGACTGTAAGAGGCAAAATGCAGCACCCAGCAGATTCTCCAGCTTGGAAATTGGTTGACCGTTATTGGCCAAACTTTGCAGCAGAAGATAGAAATCTTAGACTTGGTATTTCAGCCGATGGAATAAACCCGCACAGTTTACAGAGTAGTGTCTATAGTGTTTGGCCTGTGATCACTGTTGTGTATAATCTTCCTCTTTGGTTGTGCATGATGCAAAAATTCATGATGTTGACTCTTCTAATATCTAGTCCTAAACAGCCTGGCAACCATATTGATGTATACTTGAAGCCGTTAATTGAAGACTTGAAAAAGTTGTAGGACGAGGGCATTCAAGCTTTTGATGCTTATCGTCGAGAAGAATTCACTTTAAAAGCAGTGTTGCTATGGACGATAAATGATTTTCCCGCTTATGGCAACTTAGCCGGTCATGCAATGAATGAAACTTTGAGGTGGATTGCACAAGGTCCACAATAGGTGGTAACGAAGCATGAAGGTTATGTCATTAAAGGGGTTTGTTTCAACACTGTGGAAATGGACAATAAACGTGTCACACAAAACAGTGGAGTCAAGATAGTAGCTTAAGCTATGAATTATGCAACAGCAAAGGATAATAATCGTATTTTAGCGAATATGACTTACTATGGTAAAGTAAGAGAAATTTGGGATGTCAGTTACGTTCGTTTCTATTTCACTGTTTTCATTTGTGATTGAGTTGACAGCAGTACCTGTGTTAAAATTGATTATTTATGTTTTACATGTGTGAACTTTAAAAAATTAGGTAACATATCAGATCCATTCATCATGGCCTCACAAGCACAACAAGTTTTTTACGTTGAGGATCAACTTGATCCACGTTGTCCAGTAGTGCTATCTCCACCACAACACAATGTATTTGTTGATGTTGAAAAGATGATCACGACGAAGACAGTGTGATAGATCATAACCCATTTGCCAATCGTCTTTCATGTGCAGACGATGACATTGATGTTAACAGCGATGAAGACAAAGTTTTATATTTGTGATGATTGTGAAGGGATGTGGATATGAAAATTATATTTAATTTAAAATTTTAATTCAATTATATTCACTATCTAAATCTAAATTAAGTCAATATTTCAAAAATAAATTTGTACTATATATTAAATAAAATTATATCATTTCAACTAAAATTTATAATTATAAATATTAAATATATAAAAAAAATTTGGTCTATAGTGACGCTAGTGTCGCCTCTAATGATACTTTAAGCGCCGCCAACATTGCAAAAGGCATCAGTAGCGTCGCTAAAAGTCTCATTATAGGCGACGCTAGTGTCGCTAAAAGGCATCTAGCGTCCCCTTTTGTGAAATGTATGGCGCCATAAATTCCCACCAACCCAAATTTATTTCTCACTCTTCCCCCTCAAACCTAGTGAATTCTCTCAAATTTTCATCCTCTCAAACTCAAACCAGCACCCCCCATCGGACCTAAAACCAAAAAGGCTTTTCAAAAATACACGCTGCCTTCGGGTTATTTGCATTTCAAAAGTAAACTCGTCGCCGGATTCAAACTGATCTACTGCATTTTTTCGTACACTTGCCGTCGGACTGTTGCCTTTTACTCATTTGCGCCGTCATTGGACTGTCGGCATTCTTCTTGCATGACGCCGTCAGACTCTAGGGGAATTCTTCCTACACACCGTCGACGGAGCATACTCTGAGTTTTCCTACACGGCATCGCCGGACCCGCGTATGCATGTTTGCCGATTTTTTTAAATTTATTTTAATATTTTTGTTAGAAAATGGATAAATAAAATTATGTTAGACGAATGGATAATTTTTTTTAATATGATTGTTTGTATGTTTATGTTGTTGTCTATAATTAGATGTTGTTATACAAATATTAATATTAAAAATGTATACGGTTTTGAGTTGTCTTTATAGAGTCGTTATGATATATCTTGTGAATTTTGTTGTTATATATTTATGGATACAAATGTATATGGTTTGTTGATAGATAGGTGAACATGAAAAATATGGATAAAAATGTATACGGTTTTACGCATTCAATTGTGACAGAGAAACCTTTGCATTCATTCAATTTGTTTATAAGGCAAACATTATGCTAATTAGGCAATGCATTATAAGTAAAAGGCGACACATTGACACCATTCAAATTAAAATGTAAGTAATAGTATATGAATTAGGACATTAAAAACTATATACTAAATAGACGATGCATTATAAGTAAAAGGCGACATATGTAGACCGTTTAAAAACTATAAGCAATAGGTGATGCATTTAAATTAGGACCGTTTAACAATTAATGCGTGCATATTTGTTTTTTGTGACTCTGTTGTGTGTTACAGATTAATGGATCCACACGAGGATGATATTGTTCTTCCTCCCAATGAGCCTTCATCCACATATGATGATGCCGGTCCAAGTGTTCCAATTCCTAAGCTAAAAGGTCGATGACCTATAATGTTAAAAGAGTTTAGAAAGGAGGCCGATGCAAAGTAGTTGCAGCTACGATACAATGAGCATTGAGCTCCACTATACAAGGAAGCTGTGAAGATGGTCAACTTGGAAGGCTTAATCACTCGTTCCACGATACCGATTTGCATTAAAAGCTGGAATGATGTGTCTCTAGCATTGAAAGATAACCTATGGGTTGTATTAAAGGTAACATTCCATGACATATATAACATTAAACCCGAATTACATTATTGTGTTATTTACTAAATGCTGACATTGATGTTGTTATAGAATTATTCACGTAAGAATGACTCTAAAAAAGACCAAACCCTTAGAGATTGCGCTGGGAAGTGGAAGAGGTTTAAGCACAAGCTGTATGAGGCATATGTGACCCCATACTTGACAGAACCTGAGCAGTTCAAGTACCGACCTACTCACAAGTATAGTTTCATCAAGCAAGAATAGTGGAATTTATTTCTCAGCCAGAGGCTTGGTGAAGACTTCAAGGTAAACATAATATCCAAATTGCATATATGTTTTAATTATGCATGTGTCAAATAATTTAATTATAGAACATTAATTCATCCTAAAATATATGATGTCAATATTTATAGAAGTTAAGTGCGGATCGAAAGGAAAAACGGCAAGGGAACAAATTTCCCCATCGACTTGGCTGTAAGGGATATCCGTGGTTAGAGGCGGAGTTGGTATGTAATATATATAAATATATATACATGCACACACATTAAGATTAAGTTTTTAAAAGCAAAATTCAATTTCCATATGTTTAATAGTATGTCTAAATTTGCAGCAAGCTGAAAGAGGCACCACCGAACCGATCGAGCGCGAAGAGCTTTGGATACGAGCAAGAACGAAGAAAGATGGATAGGTAGACAATCCGGAGGTTGAGTCAATTGTTCAAAACATTGAGAGTTTTATATCATTTCAATTAGTGGTCATATATTTTATATTAATTATATTATACTTAATTAACCATATAATTTTTTAATGCATATTTGTTTTTTGTAGCATGCTCTAAAGCAGAATGTCACTCAAGGCATTCTTGATGCCTCTCCTCCAAATGATGTACTTACACAAGCCCTCAGGTCCGAGGAGTATCCTGGTCGGCTTTGAGGAAAGGGAAAAGGGTACACGGTTAAGAATTTTTTCAAAACACAATGGCGAAGCACACAAAAAAATAAGAATGGAGCTGATGTAGATGCAAATATCCAAAGCCAAAATGCTAGGATAGAAAAATTGGAGCAGGTTTTGAGTAGTCTGTTCGACGTTGTTCGGAAGAAAGGGCACTGAACGATGTAAGTGATCTCGCTACTGCATGCAAGCTTGACCTACCACTGCAGTCACCTACACATGGATCGTGTCATGCAGCAGATTCAAGTAGTGCTTGACATGATGATGTCACTGATTTGGGCACTCAGCTTGTTCCTCCTGCATCAGTTGTTCCCCCTTGTGATCCTACATTTGTTCAGCATGAGGTACTTGTACCATTATTAAATTCTTACAATATATTTTTAATATTGATTATTATAACCCGTTGACGCTTTCTAACATGTCATTGAAATGCAGGACATTGTATGTGAGCTTCCAGAAGGGACAAGAGATAACGTTGTGGCAACTGGGACTGACAATCGATAGTTCTGTTTGTCATGGTATAGAATTAGGTCCAGACAATGTTAAAGTCTCACTGAATGAAGCGATTAATCCGAATGCATTGTTACATGTACCCTCATTCGACATGTTATATATTAAGGAGGCAGAATGAGCATTCGTGGCGTGGCCCTGTCATCTTGTTATTCTGCCATCCGATTAGGTATATAATATGATATATTCAAAATGGAAATATGTTTGCATATATATTTTAGGTAAGTGGCTCACATAGGTCCGAAAGGCCTACACCAGTAGAGGTCGAGCCGGCAGATGATGATGCTACTGAATTTGATGCTGCCGGCTCATTAGAACTTAGCCTTGCAATTATAGAGTTGTTAAGGCGGATCAACCCTTTCGACATTTATCACATGTGGATGACATACTTGCCACCGACGGTTATGGGCCATAAAGTGTGTATATCAATTTCGAAGATAAATATAACAGATTTTTGTTACATGCAAGAGTTACAACAGTCTTGCATTTTGTTCTACATAAGGTACATAATTCAAACTTTATTGCATTAATTGCTAAATATTTTATTACTACCATTTTGTTACATACAACTAATTATGTAAATGATAATTCACTGCTTAGGCATTTACATTCCCGACTGATAGATTCATAACTAGGGAAATATTGTTTTATGAACCTTGATGATATAGCCAATGTAGAAAGAAGAAATCCTGATGAGAGAGAACTGAAAATTTTGCTGCGATGGAGAGATGCAGAAAGGGGTAAACTATGGTTTTTTCTGTACCGGTCAAGGTACTAAAAGTTTTTTAATACTACAATGAATTATTTGAGTTTTATTAAAACATTTGTAATTAATACATTTTGTAGAGACCATTGGATGTTGGGTGTTTTTGACCCATACATAGCAGTCGCATGGTTTCATGATGTGAATCCGAAGAACAACCGTCAAAGAATGGCCGACTTTAGGGGTTTGTTGGATAGGTAAGTATGCATAATTAACTATATATGTGGATGATTATTAATAAAATTTAATAATTAATATTTATTGTTGATATTATTTCTGGTGATATATATAATGTATGCATCATGTACATATAAGGCGTACTTGTCTTGGAACTGTACATCCGACAGACGAAAAAAAGTTCAGTATGAAAAACGTAGATGACCTAAGACAAAGGTACATAAATAAGATTTGTATACATAAATAAATAAGATTTTTACACATAAATATTTATTCATAATTCTAAATACATATTAATATGTGGAGAAAAAAATTACTTAATTAGCTATTTAATATAATGATTAACTTGTTTTTTTGTATCACTTTTGTATAGACGGTAAAACAACCAGGAAATACTGAATGCAGGTATTATGTGATGATGATCATGCGGGACATCATAGTAAATAATGTTGCTCGAGGAAATTTAGCGGACATGGTAATAATTAAAACATTTTACAGTACTCAGTAAGAATTGATATTATTAGTTAATACTTATTTTAACTACTTATTTGGTATGTATATGCAGTTCCAAGATAGTGTTTGGATCCAGCAGTATGTCGACCATTTTAGAGCAGAATGGACAGCTGCTTTGCTCCAATTCATATCATAGTAAGAGATATATATAGAATTTCTGTTTATATATACATACTTTTAGATGACAAAAACAATGTCACATTTAATTTTGTATTTATGTAAATATTAATTAACTGCTTGTAATTCTGTTGTTCGTATTATTTGTATATATTTTCTTTTTCTTTTCTCATTTGTTATATTACATTAGTAATTAATTCTCATTTTTACTAAATTAATCATATGCAATAAGTCATTCATCATTTTATAAAAGATAATGAAATTTAAATTTGTTTAATTTTAATTAATTATATTTATACATTTAAATTACTTTTAAAAAATATTAAAATGAGATTTAAAAAATTGTTTAATTTGACAATGCAATTAAATTTGAATTATCCATCGCCGTCTTAAATAGAGATTTGCTGCGATTTAAAAAAAATGATATAAATAATAAGTGACGAATTTCATCTCCCAAAAATGGTTAATTGCCGTCGCCATTTATGTTATATTTTGACACAAAATGGGGCGCCTGTGTCGCCAATTACAAGACCAATTGGTGACACCAGTGTCGCTAATTACAGGACCAATTGGCGACACCGGCGTCGCCAATTCTTCCTTTTTTTGCCCAGCAAATAATAATAAATTGGCGACGCATGAGACGTAAGCATCGCCAATTGTGTCCGTAATTGGCCACACACGTGTCGCCAATTGTTTCATTATCAGCGACACATTTTCGCCGTCGTGAATGTTTTTAATTTTCGGCGACAATCCTTTCGGCAATTCAAGGATATGTGTCGCCCTCTACAATTCGCGACGCCATTTTTGCTTCCCCAATTAGGGTTTTTGGCGTAGTGAATATACATTCTTCAACTTCAATTAGTTATTCATCTGACTACATTCAAAATTTCCTTTCCTTAATGAAGCATGAATTAATTTCAAATCGACTTAACCACCATTCCAATTAAAGTTTCCATTCAGCCAATTCATTCCATTCATCAATTAGCCATTCAAGCTTCATCTTCAATTCTTTTACCTTCAAATCATAACATATAAATATTCATATTCAGCGGCCAGAATCAACTCCCTATCAGCCAAAAACTTTAGTATCCCATTTCACAATTCGGCCAAAACAATTAAACTCCAAAACAAACTAACCTTCACAATAAATAATAATATATGCATATTCTAATTAACATATTCTCATCACACATACTTTGCTTTCCATTAATCACTCAACCAAAGCTATAAATGAAGCTGACATGCATTTCATTCGGCCAACTAAAATATTCATATACCCACTCATTCAAACCATTCCGTCAGCTTTCAATTCATTCCATTCGGCCAATTCAATTCCAACCAGCCACATATTCATTCGGCTACAATCCCATATTAATTCAATCAATCCTATACATAGCCACATCCCTTTCTTTCGGCGACAATTTCTTTCTTTCGGCCACAATACATTTCTCAACATAATTTAAACTACATCTGAACTTTACTTTTGTTCTATCAAAAGTACAAAGTAAAAATCTAAATGAAGCTTAACCATTGGATCATAATCTTTGACATATTTACAATCTCACCCTTATCTTCTCCATAAAAAATCCTATCCTCCATCTTTATTCCTATACTACTTGTAAATTTCAAAGTTCTTATAAGAATTCTCTCTAGTAAAAATCATCTCTCAACCTTGAAGATCTTTCCATCTCTCTAAATCTCCCATTGAAGAATTCCAAGAACAATGTAATTTTCTTCTCTTTTCTTATACTTTCTTTACTTTCAAAGCATGATTTGAGATTCTTTTTGTTCTTGTTGTTTTTCCTTTACTTTTAGAATAAAATTTGAACCCATAAATAAGAACCCATTGATATGATTTTTTTTTCATCCGGTCGAACAACCTTAACTCAAAAATTCGGTCAAGCATAGTCTCCATTTCGGCCACTTTCATTACCAATGAAAAATGAATTACATTAGACGAAACAATCTTCAAAACAAAGCACACACACATATATACACATACACACACACACACACCCCCTTACATTTGGCCAAACCCTAGATACAGTAAACTTATTCGGCCAAATATACACATGTTCTTCCAAAGAAAATTTATTCTGCCAAATAACCCTAACAAAAAGAACTTCAATTCAAGCTTACTTCATTCTAGGTATGCCACATCGTCAAACACCCATTTAATTCTTCCATACTTCATTCAACAATATGTATATGCATGTATGTTCATCCAAAATAATGGTGTAAGAAAAATAAATTTCATTCACTTTTCGGCCAAACAACCTTAATCAATTAACATCCATCCATATTTCATTTTGCTCAGCTAAATCTCATTCAAAAAATAATAATACAAAACATACCTTTACAAAATTTTTACTAGAAGAAAAATGAATTTTCTTCCAACCTCAACTAATGCTTGAATCCTTTTGTAAATCTCTCTTATCTAATCTTTAGATTTTTTTTTTTTTTTGCAGATCATGCCTACCAAAGCTCCCCAACAATCCAAAGATGCTAAACAACTAAAGATTGTCTTGAAGCCTGATTGACCTTGTGGATAATATGGCAGCTTGATCTACCGATCTGTTGAAAGTATATCCAATCCAATTCTAATTGCCAAAGATGATAAAAACAAAAGAGAATATATCCTTGGTCCAAGATTCATAGATTCCATCGCTACTGAAGTGCAAGATGCCAACAAGTCTGATTGGAACCAAAACCTTGAGCTACTCCTTTTTGACTTGAAAGAAAAGCTAAGCTAGACCGAATGGAGTAACTCCAAACCTCTGCAATGGCCTCATTCATCCTCCTAATGGGTATCTCGGTACAATAGACTTGAACTCTATTTTGTTGACACATGGAAATCAGCTGGCATATATGATACTCTTGAGCATTTTTGCTACTATTTTCCATGTACAAAGCCTTTATTGCCGCTGTCCTATGTTTCCAGTCAACTTTAGATTCAGAATGATGACTCCAACCCTCCATGGTTTGGCCGTTCTTACTTGCATTCGGCCCAAAGGTCCACTTTTGCCTACCATTCTACTCAATCTTTCCAACACCATCTCACTCAATGCTTCACTCACGAAAACCGAATCATCCTATGGAGCCTATCTAGCCATTCATAAATGCAAGGACAACATCGTTCCTAATATTCAAGAAAATATGCATTTTCTCTACATGTGGCTTTGCAAGTTTATCTTTTGTGTTGCCTCTAACAAAATCACCAAGGATTTTGTCTACATTGTTGAGAAACTTGCAGGAGGCTGACTAGTTGCACTTGGTCCAATCGTTTTCGGCCACCTTTACAGGTGCATCACCATGATAGTCCAAAACAACATGTCTCCTAAGCATCCGGTCCAATATAGATACTTAAGCTTTGGCTCCAAGCTTACTTCACTGAACTTGGTCCATCCATCCAAACTTTACCTCACAAAAGTCTTGGCATATCAATCATCAAGGCTAGCATCTTTGAACATTCTGCGAGGGATTGTTTTCTCAACTAAAGAACAAGACCCAACCTACTTTTCTAGGATATTTTAGCATCCTAAACGTTGTGACATCATCCCGAAACCACAATCTAACTTGAAAGAATCGGCCAGCCTTTGGGCAAGCATATTGATATGTCAAGACCTTTTTTATGGTGGTATGATTGTGAACTCCAAGAATTACAATGTTGGAGTAGAAGTTTATTGTCCCAACTTGGTACCGCAATGGGACTTTGCCAGGCAATACATTTTCTTCATGTTGAATCTTTTAATGGATGTTCATCGTCTTGGAACTCCATTTCTTCTGAAAAATTACAAAATATCATCCAGAAGTATGGCAACGAAGAATTCTCATTTGTCTTGCATAAATTTTCTTCCTACCCATCTTCTACTGATGATTTCGAGCATAGGTGGACCACCAAGACTTGCACTACTTTAATGGACACCGTTGACAAAGTAGCCGATGAAATTTTCAAACTCACAACCACCAAATCTTAGAAAGGTCCAAAGTTCACTAGTGTTTCAAACAACCTTCAACTTAAAACCTCCAAGAAAGGTATAGAACTTGAACTTCAAACTCTAGCAATACTTTGAAGACTAACTTTCCAATTGTAGGTGTTGCAAGCTCGTGTGATGCTGGTTCATCTTCGGGTGAAGCTTTAAAGAAAAGAAAACCCACTACTTGGGTTAAATCCATTTTCCTAGTAAATTTTTAAATCCATCATCTCACTTCTTTACTTTAACACCTTCTAACCAATCTTTTGAATTGCAAAAAAAAAAGCACATGCCCCCCAAGCTCAAGAATCAAATAATTCTACACCTTAATCTCAAAGTGACCAAGATGAAGAAATTCATTCTGAGAATGAAAATTTGGAAGATCAAATAGATGAATACTTAGATGATGGAGTGTCAAATGAAGACTTGGAAGATCAAATCATGGGCAAAAGGCAACAATTTGAATCGGGAAAAGCAACAAATTTTTGTTCCACTACTATGCTTTACAACCTAGACATATTTAAACTTATCATTTTTCCGAACATGTTATTCCCATCTTGGAGCCAATTGAGTCATCCTCTCATCAAGACACACCATCTTCTTTTTAGGTACTTAATTTCTTCCAAAACTTTCCAATATTCTTCACATATATTCTAACTATAGATTTTTTCCGGGTCAACCTAGGCGATGTCCCAGATTCACATGAACCATCAACAAGTCATGTTATTCCTAGTCCTTAGGCCAAAAACCTCACAAAGGTAAATCTCAATGTTATTCTTAAAAACACAAATATTTCAGTCCAACAAAAATAATTCTAACTTTAATATACTTTTTCAACAATTTCAAGAACTTTCACTAGACGAGGACGATGATGACTTTTTTTTCAAAGTTGAACGACCTAGTCAATATGCCTCTCTCACCTCTCCTTAATGACTTAGAAGTATAAACGACTAAAAAAGAAGATACCTTGGCCAAACAAGTCCAACAAGCAAAATACTTCATCAATAGTCTTTATGATGATGATCTTGAAACCGTTCTACAAGATGAAACCCGTACATTGTTGATCCCATCACTTGGAGTTCTCCTTGATGCCAACATATTCTCTGATGAAGTTTGGCCCAAAATTTTTGAGTTCCATGACTCCTTAGGCTGTGACACTCCTAATTTTTTTCGGCCCAACAAGAAATCAAGGAAGTTCAAAAGTTAACCACCTCACTCTTAAGCATCTGAGATGTGCGTAGAAGCTCTATAACTAAGATCTCTTTGATAAAAGAAGAATCGGCCACAATGGATAAAGAGATAAACAAGTTGAAAGAACAACTAGCTGAACTACAAGCAAAGTTGGCCTCCAAAGAAGCCAAGAAGATAAAAAATTGATGAGACTTATGCCATTCTAAAGAGCAAAACATCATCTTCCAAATCCAAAGCTTAGAAATTTCGAGAAGATATTGAGCAAGCCAAAAAAGGAAAACCTTTGGCCCAACAAGCCGTCTCCAAATGGATTTCTTCATGGAAGTTCACAAAAGATAGAATTGCAAAATGAATGTAATTTAGCACTTACTTTTCTACAAAGTCTCCTAAGTTCATTAGATTTATCTTTGCTTTTAACTTGAGTTAATTTTAATCTATGAATATCAAAATTACATCTTTGTTACTTTGATCTAAAATCGAATGGCTGATCTTTAAAAGAATGAACGACCTAAAAGTTTGGCCAAGCTTAATTGTATATGTATGCCCCCTCATTTTATTACTTTCATTCGAGAAAAGTAATAAAATGACTTGAGTTAATATCATTGAAAGTCCCTAAACTATATCGTGATTTACACTTTCGGCCTATTTTTCTCACTTTGATCCTCAAACTCATATTTTTGTATCACCATAAGTTCTTTTTGAATTTTTCATCCAGTTGAACCGTTAAAAGGCACATGCAATGCACGTGAGATCCATTTTAATGGTAAAATTGTAATTTTAAGAGTTTTTTTTATCACTATAAGTCATTAAACTATATCGTGATTTAGACTTTCATCCTAAAATTTTTTTTTCACACTTTCATTTTCAAACAAATATTTCACTCAGAGAAGCTTACACATGAGGTTCACGCTGACACCTTTCTCAATCTCACTCTCTATCCTCTATGCAAGCTTATTATATCCCTTTCTTTCTCTATGAAACAAATAGTACCAAAATAACTAGAAAATATGGTCGAAGGTAAAAGATCCGGTTGGGTATGGATACGGATCGCACAATCCATTTCTCTTGAAACAAGGCTACCCATGAACTCATTCCAAACTTGAAGATGACTGAAACGACGTCGTGTCATGGATCCCATCGAAACGATTTTGTTTTATTTTTTAATGATTTTAAAACTAAATGTCAGAAACTAAAATGATGTTGTTTTATGCAATCAACCACCCAGATTCACTACCATTTAGTTATTCAAACTTAACTTCCAACACATAAAATATTTTACAATTTTTTTTTTCAAAATCAAAACCCTTTTGGACATTTTTTTCTTGTATTGCAAATGAAGCTAGAGAAAAAAAGGAAAAGAATAACCTTGCATGGAGGAGAGAGAGAGAGTGAGATTAAGAGAGGTTTCAGTGTGAACCTCATGTGTAACCTTCTTTGAGTGAAATATTTGTTTGAAAATCAAAGTGTGAAAAACTCTTAAAATTACAATTTTACCCTTAAAATGGACCTCATGCATTTAATGGTTCAAATGGACGGAAACTTTAAAAAGGACTTACGGTGATACAAAAATATGAGTTTGAGGATGAAAGTGAGAAACAAAAAGGTTTTAGGACAAAAATGTAAATCACGATATAGTTTAGGGACCTTCAGTGATATTAACCTATTTTTTAAGGGAACTTGGCTAGAAACATTGGCTACACATTAATCTTATTGGTCGAATATTTCAATGAATTCCCAACTAGTGGGATAAAATTTCTTTAAGAAATGGCAATTGATAGGATTTAACTGTCGTAGGCCGTCTATATCTTGCAACCGATATGCCTATTTTTCCAATACCTTGTAAACTAAATATAGTCCTTCCTAACTTGGTGACCATTTTTCATATTTCAGATCTTTAGAACCAATAGGTAGAATATCTTTCCAAACTAGGTCACCCTCACCAAAGCTTTTAAAATTAACTCATTTATTGTCTAAGTTTGTAAGTCTTCCTTCATCCAACTCTTCTACTTCTTGTGACATAGCTTGAGCATAATCTTCAAGGGTAATGTTATGTTGTTGAGCCACCCTTAAAGATTTAAATGTCATATCTATGGGAAGAATTGCATCAGGGCCATAAGCTAGAGCAAAAAGAGTAGTTTCAGTATCTAATCTCTTAGATGTCTTATAGGCCCACAATGTTTTAAAAAGAATATTGTGCTAATCTCTAGGATTGTCATCAATCATCTTCTCTAAAATCCCTTTCAAAATCTTATTACTTCCTTCAACCAAACCATTGGCCTAAGCAAAATATGAAGTATAATGAAATAAAGTGAAACCATAATCCTTTGCAAATTCTTTCATTGAGTTTTCCATAAACATAGTTCTTTGGTTAGCTGTTATAGATTCCGGAAGACCAAATCTATGAATTATATTCGCCTTTATAAATTTGATAACCTCGGCCTGATTTATGCTTTCATTTGTTGTACTTCCACCCATTTAGTAAAATAATTAGTTGTTACAATGATGAAAGTGTGCTGCTTAGATGAAGAATGATAAATTTTACCAATTAAATTAATGGCCCAACTATGAAACGACCATGGCTTAATAATAGAGTTCAGTGGAACGACCGAAACATATTATACTGGACCATGCTTCTAACAAGTGGAACAACCTTTAGCATAAGTCATACAATCTTTTCAAATAGTTGGCCAATAGAAACTATGCCTTCAAATAATCCATCTAATCTTTATCCCAATCTGATGTGCTCCATAAATCCCTTCATGGACTTTGGCCATTACCAATATAGAATCATGGCCTCCTAAACACTTAAGTAATAAATCATCTTGGCCATTCTTATATAATTCCTTATCAAAAAGAATATAATTCATCGCCCGAAGCTGAGTCTTTTTATCACTATTCCCATTCAAATCATTAAGAAATTAAACTAAAGGGTATCTTCAATTGTTCTCATCTACTTGAATGTAGAAAATATCTCCAGGCATACCTCTTTCATATTAAGAAGAAAGAGATCGTTTCTTAATATTGATGACCTTTTTTCCTAAGTTCTCTGGAAATGCGAACACCTGAAACTATTTGGGTCATCTCATTGGCCTCAACATTTAACTCCCACAGTATATGATGAAAAACTACGTCATCGAAGCTTCTAAGATGTTGATCAGTCGCTTCATAATATGGGACTAAAGCAAAACTCAAGCATTTGTATTTCCCATACAATTGTTTCAATATTAAAAGAGAATCTCTAATGATCTCAATGTTAGACACCCCCTATCTCTTTCAAAATTTCTAGGCCAATAAGTAAAACTTCATACTTAGCCTAATTGTTAGAACACTCAAAATCTAAATAGAACAAAATATTGAGTCTTCCATCCTTTTGGAGATTCTAAGATGATTCCTATCCTGATCGAATTTTGAGTATTTGACCCATCAAACTGCATCTTCCATGGCACAAGAGATATACAAAAGCTACTTTCATTGGGTCATGTTCTTCTTTTATTTCTAGACATGGATGATTGGCCAAAAATTCATCTAAATTTTGACCTTTCAGAAATGAAATGAAAATTCAGAAAGACCGATAGTCTACTTGTCAATTCTCCCTCTTAATATCGAACTTGAAAGCATATACTTAATGAGATGGGTCTTAGAAACAATGAACACTATGGTTGGTAGCATATAATGTCTCAACTTTGCAGTTGCGAAGTAAATGCTAAGCATAACTTTTCAATGGGTGAATATTTTAACTCATTGACTGTGAGACCCCGACTCAGGTAATAAATGGCTTGTTCTTTTCCTACTTCATTATCTTGGGTCAATAAACTCCTAAATGAACCTTATGCAACCTAAATATAAAGCTTGAGTGGTGTATTCCTCCTTGGAGGCATTAAGATTGAAGGCTTGGTTAGATAATCCTTGATACGGTCAAATGCTTATTGGTGACAATCCTCCCACTTAAAATTGTCTTCACCCTTCAAGTTTAGTAAGACCAAAAAGAGTTGAATCTTCCCATACATATTAGATATAAATCTTTTTAAAAATTAATCTTCCCAATAAGACTTTGAAGCTCTTTTTGTTCTTGGGTGATTGTGCCTCTATAATTGCTCGAGCCTTTTCATATCAATTTCAATTCCTTTATGATAAACCAAGAATCTCAAAAAATTTCCAGCTAAAACCACACAAGCACACTTCTGTGGGTTCATTTTTAATTTGTAAGTCCTCATCCTTTTAAAAGCTTTTCTAAGGTCGATCACATGATTTGACTGTTCATCATTTTTAACCACTACATCATCTATATAGACTTCCACCTCATGACCTACCAAATCATGAAATATTACATTCATGGCTTGCTGATATGTTGCTTGGAAATTTTTTAAGCCAAATGGCTTAACAACTCACTCATAAAGTTCCAATTGCCCCCGAGCATCTAAATGCGGTCTTATGAACATCTTCTTCCGCAATGAAAATTTGATTATATCCCGAATATCCATTCACGAACGACATAATTTCATGTTTGGCGGCACTATCTATAAGTAAATCGGCCACCAGCATTGGGTTTTCATCTTTAGGAGTAGCCATATTCAAATATCTTAAAGCAGTACATACTTGCATATTTCCATTCTTTTTGATTATAGGAACAACATTGAAAATCCATTCATATATGGTAGTTCTAACGAGTCCAGCTTTGATCATTCTTTCAACTTCTTCTTTTACCTTTAAGATTGACTTCGGCTGACATCATTTTTAGATGTTGTTTAAATGGCCTAAACCTTTCCTTCAGAGGTAAACGGTGTTCCACAAGCTTTCTATCGAGGCCTGGATTTCATAGTAACTCCAAGCAAAGCAATCCTTGTATTCTTCAAGTAACTCAATAATTTCGGCCTGAAAGTCTGATTCTAATAAATCGCTTATAAAAGTTAGCCTAGGATCTTCCTTCGTTCCAAAGTTAATTTCAATGAGTGGATCTTGAACTTCAGCTTTGGAATCATCTAACATAGATGGTACGAAACAAAGATCTTTGAATTCATTTTCTTCTTTAACTTCAAAGTCATCTTCCATTATACATTCAACCCATCCTAAGGCCAAATTTTCTTTCACATTTTTTTAGTCAAATAAGCCACTAACTTTTGAATAATAGCTTGAACAACCTCCATTTTTTCTTCCTCTTTTGGCTCACTGATCATGGAGATCATCTATCTTCAGCTTGGACATTTGTATGACCGTAGGTCAAGCCACATCCTCATAAACTTTGTCCGCTATGATTTTCAATTGTCACTGACTTTTTCATGGCTGTAATTCTCATATTTCGGCAATACTTGTTGTTCCCACAAAATTGAATTAGGCCAATATCATCTTCATAATATCAAGCCTCAATTGCATTGGCAGTTACTAGAAAATGTCTATCATCAGCCCTAACCATCTCAACTTCTTCTCCATTCCAAAACCATAAGGCTTGATGTAAAGACAAAGGAACGCATAAGCCTGCATGAATTCAATCTCATCCCAACAAAGCATTGTATTGGGATTTAGACTCAACTACAAAAAATACAGCCATAATTGGCTTGCCTTCCATAGTGAGTTCAATAGGAAAAATCCCTTTTGCTTTCATTGTTCCACCAACAAAATTACTAATTGTAACTTCGATATGGATAAGATCTTGATCCATTTTGTTCAATTTAGAAGTATAAAGGCTGACAAAATGTTCACTATTGCCCTATTATCAATTAAGACTCCATTAACTCGTTTTCCATCAAAATGAGCATATATATAAAGTGGCTGAGATGTTGAGCCATTTTTTCATCCAATTTCTCAACTATAATATTTTTTGACCTTCCCTGGACCACCTCTAACTTTGGTGGTTCTTCTTTCACTATAATCTCAAGATTGTTGCCCCAACCTCAATTTTATCCCTTTCCATCACATTTGGTTGGTTGGGAAGAGTTTTAAAAATTTGTGAAAAAACCAACATCATGTTACATTATACCCGTTTCAAAGATCCAAACTTAACTATCAGTATTTTATCTTTTGAGGTCATGACTAAATTATCTTCATTCATTTAGTTAATTTTAACCTCTATATCGTCACATTTGAACCAAACATTTATTTTTTCAAATTAATATTTTAATTTATTGAAATATTATTTTGAAGGTGGGTAAAATGCAATTGTCCCACATTGCTTTGAAATGAGTATGTATTGCATTTTCACAAGTATAAATGGGTGGTATTGAAGTTGGAATTGCATTAGTCCCCACATCGGAAGTGGAACAAGCATTCCTCACTTATAAATAGAAGCTTCGCCAACATTTGAAAAGATTCCTCAATCAACACACAATTGCAACATAGACTACTTAGTTAATTCTCGTTAGAATTTACTTTGTGTAGTCAAGTGTTCTTAGTTGAAATTTTATTTAAAATTCCTTTGATCTTAAAAGCATTTGTAACCTTTTAAATATTTTGTTCTCTATAATTAATACAATCGTTTGAGTAGTTTGATTCAGTTGGCGCATATTTTTTTTTCTTTGAATTTTTATAGGTTTGAAGTGACACGCTCGCGCACTAGGAGATGACAGATAATTGAGATCTATTCTAACATATCTTTTGGCAAACCCAGTAGGGCCACAATTTTGACTGAGAAAATGGTGCAGACTCACTCAAATACTTAGGAATTCAACACCTAAGGCAACATTAGCAGCCGTAACGTGTCGAATTAAGAGGGAAATGAAAAAAAAAGCTGGCAAAACTCCATACATGACAGAGGTGTCTACTCATGATTTGATCCATGAGTTGTTCGGGAAGATGGAAACATACCAGGAGACCCAGCAGCATATGTTGCAAGGCATCATGGAATTGCTGCGCCAACAAATGCAGATGACCCAAGCTGCATCAAATGGTGCAAGGCTGACTAACAGCCAAGAGGAACAACAGGTGTAGGCCTTTCAGGCTGTACCCAATGACAGCACACCAAGGACTAAGGCACCAGCCTTTTAGGCTTGGTTTAATATAAATGATGCGACGATGGTTATGCCTGGACTGCAAGTCCAATCTTACATTTTCCCACCGGCCAGGAACCATGTTTAGGCCGGAGGGCATACAGACAACCAAGGCCAGAACATAAAGGATAGTTGGGAAGAACAGATGACGCAAGCTTTCTAGGCTGTACCAAACATACATGGAGGGAGAGCGAATATCCACCCATATGTTAACTTGTCAGCTCGAAACTGGATTCATGGTGGGAGGCATGTAGATCACTTTGGAAAAAAGTTTAGGAACAGACACTACGAGGCTCATGTTTATCAGGCAGACTTCCACGCCTCAGCGTGGAAGAATGAACAAAATTGGATGAACTATGGCCAATGATAGATCGGGAGGCCGTCGAGACCATCATCTAAGAGATAATAGGCCCTGTATTCAGAAGAACTGGATGCCCATCTTATAGGAGGCCTTACCCCTATGTTGTTGACTGGATTAAATTTTCAAGAGGATTCAGGTTTCATGACTTCGCCCTATTTTCTGGTGAAGAGAGACAATCAACCGTGAAGCACATAGGCCGCTTCACTATCCAGTGCAAAGAAGCAGCAGCCAAAATTTTTCTAAAGCTGCGACTATTTGCTAATTCTTTGATAGGTCTAACTTTCACTTGGTACATCAATTTGCAGCTAAACTCGATCCATAGCTATCAAGAATTTGAGCAGAAGTTCCATGAGCAATTCTACAGGATTGAGCCAGAGATGTCCATGGCTGACTTATCACGTCTGTGACCGATGGAATGAGAGTCAGTGCAGATGTTCATAGCTCGATTCAAAAAAGCGAAGATAAAATGTCACTTGGACATACCGAAAAGGGAGCTAGTCAAGTTAGCACAAGGCGGGCTGAGCTACAAGCTTCGAAAGAAGTTTGAGGGGATGGAATTCCATGACTTGTTTGAGTTAGTCTCTCGAGCCACTCAATATGAAAGCATTTTGAAGGAGGAGTACCAGAGGAAGAACTCATCCAGAGGGTCATATTACAAGGATCCAAATACTGAAATTCACTTGGTGGAGGCGGAGGACCAGGAAAATGTAGATGGAACAGTTGAAGTGGACGCAGCAGAGGTAGTAGCCACTCATTCATACGTTTGCAAAGCTCTTTCTAGACCAACAAGGAACCATAAAGTTTCACAGCTGGTGATGGACACGAGGAATAATTGAGCTAAACCAGAGAAGGTCTATAGTTTTGACATCTCCAAAGCTGATCAGATTTTTAATCATATGTTGCCGACAAGGTAATTAAACTACCTGGTGACAATATTTTTCCTATAGCTGAAGAGATGAAGAAAAAGTCATACTGCAAATGGCATGGCATGGCATGTGGTCGCATTAGACTATCAACTGCGTGGTCTTCAGGAATGCTATCCAGGCGATGATTGACAAATGGGCATTAAAGTTTCCAGAAAAAGGAAATGAGATACATTAGGCGGACGAGCATGAAAGAGGGACATCAAGCTTAGCAAGGAGTTTTCAGCCCAAAAGGCCAAATCACTGGCTAAATTTCTTAGTACCCGATGTAGGCATGCAGCCGAAAAGGAAGGAAATAAGCCTCTTGCAAGAAGTCAGAACATGTCCAAGCCACTGATGAAAAGTCAAAGCCAAAAATCAATGTTCCATAGTTTAGGTCCAAGGATGTAGGATGGACGTGGAGAACGAAACAGCCGATGCCAAAAGGATCAAGCCGAGCTGAGAATCCATGTTACTTTTTCTAGGGACTGCATGACAAGATTAGTTTAGCAGAAGATCCAAAAGCCAAAGACTTTTAAGCCACTTGCTATGGAGGTAGATCGCTGGTATTGTGCATGATATAAGTCCTATCATCCGCTTACCAAGACCCAGAAGAGGCAGATGCAGTGCCAGCATGCCAAAAGTTGGTCCATAATAGCAGCTCCATCGGAGAAGAAAAAGGATGGTATCATGCCAAATGAGTTGGAGTCATGTCTCGATGACTTGGATGAAAAACGTGAGATTGCAACTCTATCCAAGAAAGTCGACATCTTATTTGGAGCTCCAAGAAGGAAGAAACTTGTAAAGAGATGGATCAGAAGGCAAAGTGCAGAACTTCAGTCATGCTTGAAAGACATGGACAATAATCCAGTGGAAGAAGACATGGTTGTTTCTTCAGTCGTCAAGTCATCAACAAACAAATTTAGAACCATAGATGAGGTGATAGTCAACACAATCGTCGTCTTGCCTTTGTCATTTGGATCCCAGTTTCAGTTGGCATAATAGAATAAAAACGTCGTCCAGCAAAAGTCATGATCTAAAAGAAATTCGGACGCAATGTAAAATATCAGATCAGATATTGGAAGATATGATATTGAGGGGCAATGCCCTGAAAATGTAACATCAGCAAGTTAAAAAAAAAAAATTAACTAAGTATACTAATAGTTAAATTCATTCATACATAAAGTTGAAAAGGTGCATCAAAGTCCTTATTATTTTGGAACTTTCCACCTTAATAGGGAATGGTCTGCATGATTGAAAATTAAAGCCAAATATCTACGGCAGAAGGACAAGTTATAATCGCAATTGAAATGGACAATAGGAGAATCAATTCAAATATATATATAGATATATACATATACACATGTAAGTTCACTACTAATGCCGTGTATATTTGAAATGCACACCTAGGCTCATGCTAGTCTATTATTCTATATGCAAGAGGCATTTATTACAACTTTCATTGTCATATACATATATATATATAATAAATAAATAAATAAATATGTGTACGATTTTTTAAGTATATAATTGTGTTTGTGGAGAGTCAGTACGGTTTTTATTGTGTTAGTGGGGTTGGAGACATATATATATATATATATATATATAATTGCATGCAGGTATGTATATATAAATGAGATTGTAACAAAATGTGAAGGGGGCGAGGAAAGACGAAGAGAAACCCATGAGAAAAGCCCAAGTATGTTGTTTGGCTTCATGTGCAAAAATATTTTCTCATAATTATCAGCCTGTGCAGCATCAAAAATAAGAAGTAAAACAAAATCACTGCATGAGACAGTTTCCCATATATCACCCAGAGTTCCAGTCTTTTCGGAAAAACCACCTACCCAAATATACACGGAGGCCCTTCTTCAATCCTCTCTTGATAACAATATCAAATTTTGCTCCAGCAAGAGAAACTGACCCTCATCCACTTCTTCTTCCACGACATAGTCAGCGGAAAAAAAAAAAACCCGACAGCTGTCAGAGTCGCCAAGGCAGCAATGACAAACACTTGGGCGACGGGTTTCGGCGCGGTGATGATGATGGACGACCCATTAACGGAAGGGCCAGATCCGTGCTCCAAACTTGTAGGAAGGGCACAAAGAATATACGCTTTGGCATCACAGAATGATTTGGGTTTGTTAATGGTTCATAATTACGCTTTCGTTGAAGGAAAATATAAAGAAAGCATGCTTAGGATATTGGGTCGAAACTCCAGTACCGTTTATCTCGTGGATATAGAGCTTTCTCACAGATGGACCCATGCCCTTTGGACATACAGCAATAACACTGACA
Organism: Ochetophila trinervis; assembly: GCA_003254975.1. Classification (NCBI taxonomy): domain Eukaryota; kingdom Viridiplantae; phylum Streptophyta; class Magnoliopsida; order Rosales; family Rhamnaceae; genus Ochetophila; species Ochetophila trinervis. The sequence goes on from QANX01003286.1 coordinate 70,051, forward strand.
TGAGTTTTGGAAGCAGTAGATGATGTAGGAGCAGAAATAGCCGGAGATGGTCAAAACGAAATTGATCAGCATCTCGCCGAAGCTGACCATCAAACCCTTGTCTGTTTTTCAGCAAACCATTGTTGATCGGCGACATAGCAGTGATAAAAGAAATTGCAGCCAAGAACAAAAATATGACAAGATTCATAATATACACCCCAAAAAATAAAAAATAAATATGTGTATATATGAGTATAGTAAGAATGGGATTTGGTTTTTAAGCATGCATGGTTACTTACCAATAGAGGGTTGCAGTAAGGCCGAAGTGCGGTTTGACTTGGAGATCACTGCAAGCAAGAATATAAAAGTTATGCCATGATCAAAGAAACAAATTTCTACGGAGCATATGCAGATTGTTTGTACCTAAGAGAAATAGTGGAAGATACATACTTAAGCTAAATCAGAGGTGTCGGTTAGGTTGATTGAAGAATTATATATATATATATATATGTATGTATATATGGTTTAAACTTGAGATACATAAAAATATGAAGTTTTTTAAAATAGAAAATAAAAAATTGGAAAGGAGAATCAGGTCGCCGCATGAGGGTTTAATTTTGGTTTAGCTTTGATCTGATTACCACTTTTAAGTGGTATGACGTTCAAGGTTGGAATGAAATTTTGGCAAAGAAGGATGTTGTTGTTAAGTTGGAATTTTTGTCTAGTATTTATGGAACCTAAATCTTTGTCTATATGGAATTAATTGAGTGTTTGGGCTGAAAGATTTGGTAGGATTTAAAATATATGGATTTGCATGGATATTTGGCAAGAATATGAGAAAATATTCCATTATTGAATTTATGGTGGCTATACTTGATGGAAACCAGTACGGGTGGCAATGTTTCATCAAAAGAATATGCTTCATATATGCATGGGGTATAATGAAATAATGGTTTTATCTGCATATACGTTTTGGCTTGACTATAAATTAAGAAAAATAGAATATTATTTATATATTGTGGAAGAAGTAAATCATGCATGGATTTCTCGCACTTACATGTGAATTTTTGGGTGTAGATGGGATTAAAGGCTGCAATTTACTTGAAGATTTAGTTTGATAACCCATTCATTTTTTTTTTTTAGTTTTTGTTTTTGAATTTTTTAAAAACTAAAAATGAATATGCGTTGATAACCATTTTAATTTATTTTTTTGAAAAAACTAAAAACAAAAATGTGTTTGATAACCACTTTTCAATTTAAAAAAAAAATACAATTTTCACTTTTCTTTTAAAAGAAAAGAAAACGTTAAAAAGTCATTTTCATTTTCAGTTTTCAATTTTACTTTTTTTGTCCTTGATAATGGTAGGATTTGAGAAAACTCGAATAAGGCTTGAGCCTGAGACTCCCAGGTCGAAAGCAGTACCTGGGACCCCTGGGTTCACCCGGTCAAAGCTGAATCCGAGACCACCAGGTTCGGGCTAGAACCCAAGACCCTCCTGTCGAACCGGTATCCTGGACCCTTGGGATCGCTCGGTCAAAGTCGAAGCCGAATCTGAGACCACCTGGTTTAGGCTGAAACTCGGGACTGCCTAGTAAGGGCCGGAACTCGAGACCACACGGTCCGGGCTAAAACCCAGAACCCCCCGGTCGAACCGTTACTAGGCACTATTGTTGTGGTATAATTAACTTGCATGTGCATGAATAACAAGTAATAAAGTGGAGTTCTAAGAGAATTCCGATATCGATCCTACGAGAAATAATGTCTCTAGTTATTGAAATTAAATAAACTGTAAATTAAACTTTGAAAATTAAAAGAGAGTTTTTGAAAGATTGTTGTTGTATAACCTAGCATGAATTTAAAAGCAAAGCAATATTAAAAATGTAAACAATGCAGCAAGTACGATTTCACAGATTTTAAGAAACAAAGATTATGATTTCACCACTAATACTCCTATTTAGCCCTAATGCATTGTAGATTCATAGGTTAACCCCCCTTTAACCACATATGACTAGAAGTTGATTTCTCAACGCATTCTAATCTAGCAAGCACAATGTGTTTAATTACTTCTAATCTAAATACGAAAATTTAAGCCCTAAGACATGCAAACCCAATAAGTTATTGTTAAAGTTGTCACTAAGGCATGCAATATTTCTATAAACATGTATTTTATTGCCCATCCATATATATACTCCTTATTTCTAAGCCAATATAAATACTTAATCAATCCACCTTTTCATGGAAGCATTAAGAACTACAATAAAATATTAACCTTAAACATGAATCGAATTTAAATATGCATTAGAAACTAAATAGTCATAAAAGGGTTACTTCATAATCCTTATATAAAAATTAGCTACTCATAATCTCAAAATTATCCATGAAATAAATAAGAGACAACATAGTTTAAATAATCAAAAGAAAATAAGAGAAAAGAAAACAAATCCGGATTTATGACTGCTGGAAATTGTTTCTTCAATCCTCTCTTATTAGCTTATTCAAAATATGATCAAAGCCTCAAAGTGACTCCTCCAAATGCTGGCCCAATCTCCTTGGACTTCTCTTTGTGTAGCACAACTTTTCTATCTTAAAAACTGAATAATAAATCTAACTAAATACCTTTGTTGCTGTGAGAATGAAGAAGAAAATAAAGGGAAAGGTGCGGCTGGAGAAGGATGAAGGCTGCTGTAGCCGTGAGGCTACTGAATGGTGTCAATGATTCTTTTCACTCTCAAGGTAGCAATCTATTTATAGGAGATATTTAAGAGTGGTTTAACCCTAAGGTGTCTCCAAAACCTAGAGAATATAGGAGAGACTGTTGGGTTTCTATAACAGTTGCCGTTACAAACCCATTGGTTTTGTAACAGTTGGTTTTATTGAATAAATTAAAATTTGTTTTAATTAGTTTTATTTGGATTAATTTCGTTTTATTTCTTTTGTTTTCTGTTACAATTTTTGTTTACTATATATATGTATATAGTCTTGAGGTTAGAATACAGAAATAGGAAAAACATTATGAACGTGTTCTGGCTTTTAGGAAATGTGGTGATAAAGTGTAGGTATTTTCCAAGTTCGAAGTTAAATCTTTTGTGGTGCTAAAATCAAATATTAGGAGTATCAGTTGTATCCTGGGAGACGATCGTTAACGAACCATTTGCACCTGTAGAGACGAAACCGTTCTTAAGGAAGCTGTGATATTACCCAAACCTCGGAGTATTTTCAAAGACATTGTATACAGGTTCTGTTTTATATTTAACGTGTATTTAAATATAGTTTGTTAATTTGTAATACATATATATATATATTTATAAATATTTGATTACTGTTCAATTCATTTCTACAATCTTAAGAACGATTTTTATTGTTGATCTTATATATTTATATTTATATACTAATTTGTGTTTATGTTTTAAATATATAACTGTATATATGTTTATTGTTGATTTATTTTTTCAGGTGGATTTTATTTTAAATTAACAATGTAATCCGAACGAGGACGATGAGACGAAGAAAACCTAACAAACTGCATCGAAAACGGAGGTAAGACGAAGGAGATACGGCCAGGTCATGAACTGGGTCACAAGACCCATAACCCGACCCGGTTGCAGAAAACGGGTGAAGAAGAAGATCCAAAACGACTTCGTTTTGACGCTTTAGGCATCTGAGCTGCGGCTGCGGGCTTGGCATGGCTTGGGCTTGGGCTTGGCCTGAGCTGGGCTTGATCCTGGCTGGGCTTGGCATGGCTTGGGCTTGGGCTTGGCCTGAACTGGGCTTGATCCTGGCTGGGCTTGGCATGAGCTTGGGCTGGTTTGAGATTGAGCCTAGTCCATTTAGGCCCAATAGTGGGCTGAGGCACAGCCCGTTTGTAGGGCTGGCCCATGACACATGGATAGCCACGCGGTCAACCACGTGTTCGACACATGGAGATTTACGCTGACATGATGATGACGTGGCACATGCCACGTGTATCGTTGACTGTTGACCACCATTTTGACCATTGACCGTTGACTATTGTCCAATATTGTCCGTTGACTGTTGAACAATGTTAACCGGTGTTGACTGTTGACCGGCATTGACGGTGTATAAAGAAAATCTAAGTTTGTATACAGAAATTATGTGGGTGTATACAGTAAATTCATGGAGATTTTAAATTGAGTTTTAAATCCCAAATTTGTGCATTTTTCTTGGTGAAATTTATGTAATTAGTGTGTTGGGACAATTTTGTTCAACAACTAACGAATTTATATTTCCATCATATACAGGAAATGACAATAGAGGTTAATGTTTTCTCAGACAACGTGAATATCATTCCTGTGGCAAAAGCACCAACTTTGATGGCACCAGTTTCTGCACCTGTGAATCATGCAGAGAAGCCAGATAAATTTGATGGAAATGATTTTAAAAGGTGGCAACAAAAGATGCTATTCTATTTGACCACATTGAACCTGGCTAAGTTTTTGACTGAAGAGGCACCAGAGAGCAATGAGACTAGCGATGGCTATGGATGCTTGGAAGAGTTCCGACTACCTAAGTTGGAATTATATTTTGAATGGCCTATCTGATGCTCTGTATAGTGTATACAGTAGTAAGATGACAGCGAAGGAGCTGTGGGAATCTTTGGATAAGAAATACAAAACTGACGATGCTGGATCCAAAAAGTTTGTAGTGGGTCATTTCTTGGATTATCATATGTCTGATACCAAGACTGTGATCAATCAAGTCCAACAGCTGCAGGTAATCATACAAGAAATCTATTCTGAGGGGATGGTGATTAGTGAAGCTTTTCAAGTGGCATGTGTTAATGAGAAACTGCCTTCAGGTTGGAAAGACTTCAAGAACTACCTTAAGCATAAGCGAAAGGAGATGAACATAGATGATCTGATTGTTAGACTTCGCATTGAGGAAGACAACAGACGATCAGAGAAAAGATCATCATCGCAAGATTTCGTTAAAGCTAATGTGGTGGAGCATGGTCAAAGCTCCAAGGCCAAGAAATTTGCAAGAAAGAATTCCAAGCTAGGTCCCAAAGGAAGGGTATCTAAATATCCCAAATTCTAGGGGAAATGTTTCAATTGTGACAGGATAGGTCACAAATCGGCAGATTGTAGACTGCCCAAACAGAAAAATAAAATGGCACATGTGGTGGAGAAACTCACTAGAGAAGTCGATGATATCGATTTTAGTGCCGTAGTCTCTGAAGTGAATCTTGTTGCGTCAAACCCAAAGGATTGGTGGATTGACACTGGTGCAACTCGCCACATATGCTCAGACAGAGTTTTGTTCACTTCCCTTGAACCAACTGAAAGTAGGGAGAAGTTATTCATGGGAAATTCTGTAACGTTTGAGATAAAAGAAGAAGGGAAGGTGATTCTAAAGATGACTTCCGGGAAAGACCTGACTCTGAACAACATGCTGTATGTACCAGATATATGGAAAAACTTGTATCTGGATCGCTTCTAAGCAAGCATGGATTTCGCATGGTGTTTGAGTCTGATAAGGTCATATTGTCAAAATATAATATGTTTGTGGGAAAGGGCTATGTATCCAATGGGCTTTTCAAACTTAATGTAATGACTGTAAAGAGTAAAAATATGAATAAAGCTAGTACTTCTTCTGCTTTCTTGCTTGAGTCTTCCAATTTGTGGCATGGTAGACTAGGACATGTTAATTATAATACTCTGAATAGATTAATTAACTTAAATCATATTCCCACATTTCAAATTGACAATAAATATAAGTGTGAAACTTGCATTGAGGCAAAAATGAAGAGGTTATCATATCACACTATTGAAAGAAAAACTGAACCTTTGGATATGATCCATAGTGACATATGTGATCTGAAATTTGCACCAACGAGAGGAGGCAATAAATATTTTATTACCTTTGTTGATGATAGCACGAAATATTGCAATGTCTATTTGCTAAAAGGCAAAGATGAAGCCTTAGAGAAATTTATACTCTATAAGGCTAAAGTTGAGAATCAACTTAATAAGAAAATTAAAGTAATAAGGAGTGATCGCGGTGGCGAATATGTAAATCCTTTTGGTGAATGTTGTGCTCAAATTGAGATTAGACATAAAGTCACTCCACCGTATTCACCACAATCCAATGGTGTGGCTGAAAGGAAAAATCGAATCTTCGAGGAAATGATGAATGCAATGCTGTTAAGTTCTGGGTTACCTTAGAACTTGTGGGGGAAGCTATTTTATCAGCAAATTACCTTTTAAATAAGGTGCCCCAGAAGAAAGAGGTGAAAACACCTTATGATCTTTGGCATGGAAGATAGCCTTCCTACAATTATTTACGAATGTGGGGGTGTCTAGCCAAAGTAGTTGTACCTATTACAAAGAGAGTTAAGATAGGTCCAAAAATAGTTGATTGCATTTTTATTGGTTATGCACAAAATAGCAGTGCATATCGATTTCTTGTGTACAGATATGAGATTTCAGATATACATAGAAATACAATAATGGAATCGAGAAATGCTACATTTTTCGAGCATAATTTTCCATACAAATCTGATAAGGGACCGAGTTTGTCAAAAAGAACATTTGAATATGTCTAATATGATAGTCTAGATAGTGATCATGGACAAGATGATGAGGTTGAACTTAGACGTAGTAAGAGAATAAGAACAGAAAAATCTTTTGGTCCAGATTTTCTTACTTACATGCTTGAAAGTGAACCTCAAAGCTTTCAGGAAGCTATAAACTCTCTTGAATGTCCTTTATAGAAAGAGGCAATCAAAAGTGAAATAGATTCCATTTTGCAAAATCATACTTGGGAGTTGGTGGATCTACCTCCTGGTTGTAAACCTTTGGGTTATAAGTGGATTTTCAAGAGGAAAGTGAAATCAGATGGAACTATTGATAAATACAAGGCAATGCTAGTAATAAAGGGTTACAAGCAAAAGGAAGGCCTTGATTATTTTGATACATATTGACCAGTGACGAGAATAAATTCCATAAGAATGGTGATTGCCATAGCAGTCTCACGGAATTTAGAGATATATCAGATGGATGTAAAAATAGCATTTCTATATGGGGATCTTGATGAGGAGATCTAGATGGAGCAACCTGAGGGTTTTTCTGCTCTAGGACAAGAGAGAAAAGTTTGTAGATTGGTGAAATCTCTGTATGGTCTAAAACAAGCTCCAAAACAATGGCATTAGAAATTTGATTCTGCCATTTTGGAAAGTGGGTATAAAATAAATGAATGTGACAATTGTATCTATATAAAAGATACAGATTATGGATATGTCATTTTATGTCTATATGTAGATGAGATACTTATTGTGGGTAGTAGCGATAATATGATCCAAACTATCAAAGCTTTGTTAAATACAAAGTTTGATATGAAAGACATGGGGCTAGCAGATGTGATACTGGGAATTAAAATTTCCAGGTCTTCGAATGGAATCATTCTTAGTTAGTCACATTATATAGATAAAATACTGGATAAATTCAGTAAAGAGGATACTGGTATAGCCAGAACACCCATAGATATGAATTTACATCTTTCCAAGAATAAAGGAGATGGTGTTTTCCAAGTGGAATATTCTAGGGTGATTGGTAGTCTAATGTACCTGATGAGTAGCACTAGACCGGATATAGCCTACTCAATAAGTAAACTACACAAGATATCCAGCTGTATTAGAAGGATATAGTGATGCTAGTTGGATTTCTGATATAAAGAATTCAGAGTCCACTAGTGGATATGTATTTACATTGGCTGGTGCAGCTGTAACATGGAAGTCATCCAAACAAACATTTATAGCTCGTTCCTGTATGAAATCTGACTTCATAGCTTTGGACAAATGTGGAAAAGAGGCTGAATGGTTACATCAGTTCTTGGAGGACATTCCACAATGGCTGAAACCTGTGCCTGCAATTAGCTTACATTACGATAGTCAATCTGCTATTGGCAAGGCACATAATATCATGTATAATGGAAAGTCTAGACATATACGCTGAAGACACAATTCCATTAGACAGTTAATCTCAACTGGAGTGATTTCTATAGACTAACCAAGGGGTTAAACAGAGAATTAGTTGGGAAGTCATTAAGGGGAATGGGATTGAAGCCCATGAAAGAAAAGTCGATATGATGGAAACCCAACCTATGTGACTGGAGATCCCAAGATCTAGGTTCAACGGGACAACGTAATTGTAAAGACTAGTATGGATCACTGTGGGGGTTTTTTACCCTTACCCATTCCTATGATAAAACAGTGATAGATATAAGGTTAAGCTATGCTTTTAATGATTCTCAGATGTTTGGTAATCTATAACGATTATATGGAAACAGAAGAATCACCTATGTGGGAGTGAAGAGGTGCCGCTTCAAGGAGAATTGTGGTGGGCGCAATTCTTTAAACTTTTGCAGAACCAGGACGATGTTCATGGCCAAAATGAACATAATAGTGAAAACTGGAAAATATCAGGAAGGGGTCCTGTGTGAGGTGTATCATCATTTACATAAATGATATAATGGTTCAAGGACATCGTGTCTACCATTTAATCAGTAAAGTAAATACATTTTCACAAAGGAAGGTTCAAAGAGTAACATCTACTTGTCCTATGCAAACTCCAACTGTAAAGCTTTATCACCTGTGTATAGAATGAGGCTAGTTTAATTTATTCATGTGGGGGATTGTTGGGTTTCTATAATAGTTGCCGTTACAAACCCATTGGTTTTGTAATAGTTGGTTTTATTGAATAAATTAAAATTTGTTTTAATTAGTTTTATTTGTATTAATTTTGTTTTATTTCTTTTGTTTTCCGTTACAATTTTTGTTTACTATATATATGTATATAGTCTAGAGGTTAGAATACAGAAATAGGAAAAACATTCTGAACGTGTTCTGGGTTTTAGGAAAAGTAGTGATAAAGTTTAGGTATTTTCCAAGTTCGAAGTTAAATCTTTGGTGGTGCTAAAACCAAAGATTAGGAGTATCCGTTGTATCGTGGGAGACGATCGTCAACGAACCATTCGCACCTGTGGGGATGAAATCGTTCTTAAGGAAGCTGTGGTATTACACAGACCTCGGAGTATTTTCAAAGGCATCGTATACAGGTTCTGTTTTATATTTAACATGTATTTAAATACAGTTTGTTAATTTGTAATATATATATTTATATTTATAAATATTTGATTTCTATTCAATTTATTTCTACAGATACAATATTACATAATCTCAAACTCCCATAAGTTCTCTATATGGCCGGCCATCCTAAGGACATAGAGGTATTTTATGCCTCATGTTCACACTAGGGATAGAGATACTTTCCTTATCTTCTTAGAAATCATAACCAATCTCTAATATCCCTTTCTTTTATCCCAAATATTATTCTAATTAAGATAATTAGAATATTCTGACCTTCCATGTGTCATGTGATGTAGCAATTTCGGATTCATGGTTGATATGTGGTGACATGGCAGTCCAATCACAATGGAAGTCCTAGTAAGCATAAAACTTTCCTTTTTTATCTTCGATGACTGTTAGGAAGATTCCAATTACACCTTTGGTAACCAAATTAACTCCGAATCCAGTGATTTTTGTTGAAAATGTTAGGTATGTGTCTTAGCTTTCCATTCATATATTGATCTCACAATTTTGAAATAAGGAAGACACTCAAAATCCTCATTTTCCCAAGACAGTGTAAATATGCCGCAACTAATGAATTTATAAATCAAACTAGCACTCATTGGCCAAACCATTTGAAATGAAACTTTGTATAATTGAAGAATATTGAATCAAGAATCATTATCAACTGGAATCGCACAAAAATTCTAAGTGTGGCTCCAGATATGATTTTCTCAGTTAAGGTTGCGCAGAAATACGAAAATTCCAACCTTTGTTTTTCTTTTACTGAAAAATAGAAAAATACAGTTTTTAAGTATTTTTCATCAACAATTAATCATAAACTAGCTTAAATTCAATATCAAAAGTGGCATAAAAATATTAATATTTTATGCCTATCAACTGCCCAGTCGAGACAGAAATCCATGACCGCTCGGTCTGGACAGGAACCCAAAACCCCTTGGTCGGGGCCTGAACCCGGGACCCCTCAGTCGGACCAGAACCCAAGATTGCTCGGTCGGGGCTAGAATCCAAGACCACCTGCTCCAGATAGGAACCCGGGATCGACCAGTCAAGGCTAGAACCCAAGACCGCCTGGTCTAGATAGGAACCTAGGACCGACAATAACAGAATATTAATTTGTTTAATTTATTTGTAAAGTTTTAAAAAAATAAATAAAATAAATAAAAAATCTGATTACCAAAAATAATATGTTTTTTTTTCATAAAAATAATATGTTTTTTTCCATAAAAAAAATCAAAAAATGGTTGTTGTTTTTCATTTTTTTCTTTTTAGCAAAAGCATAAATTAAAAACCATAAACAAAAACTATAAACTATAAATGAGAAACCATAAACCATAAACAAAAGTTAAAAACCAAAAATCAAAAATAAAAAATGAATGCGTTAACAAACGGACCCTTTGTAATTCATTTTTTGCTTTGCAATTTTATTCTTTAACACAAAATTAAAAAACAAGGTGGGCAATGTTTGGATCACATATTATTTTTTCTAAATTTTAATTTATTAAAATATTATTTTGAAGTTGGGTAAAATGCAATTGTCCTACATTGCTTGGAAATGAGTATGTATTAGATTTTCACAAGTATAAATGGGTGGTATTAAAATTGGAATTGCATCAGTGTGCAACAAGCATCCTTGGAAGTTCCTCACTTATAAATAGAAGCTTTACCAATATTTGAAGAGATCCCCCGATCAACACACAATTACAACATCGACTACTTAGTTAATTCTCGTTAGAATTTACTTTATGTAGTCAAGTGTTCTTAGTTGAAATTTTATTTAAAAGTCCTTTGATCTTAAAGGCATTTGTAACCTTTTAATTATTTTGTTCTCTATAATTAATACAATCGTTTGAGTAGTTTGATTCAATTGGCGCATATTTTATTTTCTTTAAACTGTTATAGGTTTGAAGTGGCACACTTGCGCACTAGGAGACGACATATAGTTGAGATTGATTCTAACTCGTCCTTAATGATTTTCCCATGAATTACTTTTTTTTTTGGATTTCCACTATATTTTATTTCTACCAGAAGATTCATCCGTCTTGACATCATCTGGCCATCTCTTAATATCTACATGTTGAGATTTCGGCCCTACAATGTTTTATGTCTTTGGTCTTGTTAGGTTGGACAAAAGCTAAAATTTCTTTGCCCTTTTTCTTTTGGCATTCTTCTTTCTCAACTAATCTTCTAGCTTCAGCTACTTGCCTTTGCAACCTCCTATTTCGTGTCTTAGTAAAAGGTTGGTAAGCACTATTCCTAGAGTGGTACCATCAACACACCTCAGTCATTGGTGACCTAAAGCTTCTTGGTTTCTTGTTATTGTGAGAAGCTACATTACCTTGCCCATCTCTTGGGATAAACACTTAGAGACCAGCATCAATTTTTTTGTCATGATAATGCTTCGTTGGCCATGCATTCTTGATTTTCAGTCCAAGTCTTTGAAATACTGACCTTGGACTATGCATCCCATAATTTTCAAGTGGATATTTCGAAATAGCCAAATCATTCTTCCTCGTCCCTTTGGGATGAACATTTTTACAGCGTTGATTTCATACTTGCACCCTGCACACAAAGTTAGAATGTACTTCTACCTTCTCATATGAAATATTTTCTATTTCCTTGGGCCTATACTCTTTCTTGTAACTTTTACCACAGGATGTTTGTCCTAAGTCTACTTTAATCCAAATTTGAGTCAACTTTGTAATATTTACTACTTTCATATTTACCCCTGCTGTTGGGTATGGATCACTATCTACACCCATCACTTTTTGCCTTTTTCAAGAAATTTCAGAGTCCCTTTATTTATTAATCCTTGAATAACATTCTGGAACAACACACAATTAGTAGTTGAGTGGCTCCATCTATTATGCCATTTGCAATAAGACTTGTTCCTTATTTCATCGGTTGATGGGATAACATGTCCCTCAGGTAGCCGAATCACCTTGTCAGCCAGCAAAAGATCAAAAATTTTATTGATCTTAGAAATATCAAAAGAATATTTTTCTCAATCTTAAACCTATTCCTCTTTAAGTCAAAAGTCAATTTAGAAATACTTTGAGTTCTTATTGGCCTGACCAAAGCTTTACAAGTATATGGCCTAGTAACCACAACTTCGGTCGCAGTCTCTTCGGTCACTTCTTCTTCACCTACATGATCTTTCGTATTGACTATGTGGACTTCGTTGTTAGGATCCTTGTAGTAAGGATCCTTGGAAAAAAATTTCCTTTGATATTCTTCGTTCAGAATATCCTCATACCTAGTTGTCCAAGATACTAACTCAGAAAGATCTCTAAACTTCACGCCTTCAAATTTCTTCTTCGATTTGAAGTTTAAACTACTTTGAGCTATCTTCACAACTCAAGTTCAGAAATACCAAGATGACACATATTCCTTGCTCTCTTGAATTGAGCAACAAAGTCTTCAACCAACTCACCCTCCATTTGGTACAAGCGAGAAAGATTGGTAATAGAAACTTTTGGTTCAATCCTATAAAATTGCTTATGAAACTTTTCTTCCATCTCTTGCCAATTATGAACCGATCTTGGTTGAAGATTTAAAAAGAGTTTAAGCTTGAACACATCGTTGGTCCCAAATTCTCCACATTGGGCCGTGAATCAGCCTATGTGTTCAACAGTAGATTGATTCTCTTCACCTAAAAAAATTGTGAAGTCAGGGCACCTCTATCTTCTAGGAAATTTTGTTTGGTTTACATAGTCCGAATATGGCTTCCTATAAGATGGTCAGCCTGTTCATCTGGAAACTAGGCCGATGATCTTTTGAACCAAATTTTCTACAGCATCTTAATCCAAGCCTTGGCCTTGTCCTTGACCCAAGCCATTATATCATCTTGGTTGATTTCTTTGTCGACCAAAATTAATTTTGGCCTGATGTTCATTCCTCTAATTTTGGCCATATTGTTCAGCTTGATGGCCTTAATGTCTCACATGCAGAAGAGTATAAGGAATGTTCCTAAAGCTCATTGACCACAAGATGAGTTAGTACCACTTTTTCCATCGCAGCCCGAGGAGCTTGATTTTTCCGTCCTAAAAATTCAATCAAATTATTGAAAGACTCGGCCATTTGGCCGAACAATCTCTTTTGGTTGTCTTTCATCTATTGGGACAACTGACGTATTGACATATCAGATCCATGAGATCGTTCTACATCCTCATGTTGGACTTGATACTCTTGATCATCATGAGGATCTTTTCCTCCAAGTACGGTCACATAAATTTGGCCAGTACTTCCTTCTTCATGACGCTAAGAAACTCTTGTTTCCACTATAATTTCAAACTTGAATTTTTGGTTATCCCACCATAAAGGCCAAAAAGATATGTTGACAATTTTGGATCAACAATCAGACCCTAAGTATCTATGAGCATACCACCTTTAAATTATAAAAATCTAAAAGAAAAATAAAAGTTAAAGTAATACACGAATCTGAAATCTAAAACACGATTGTACTTAGAAATAGGGAACTTACTTTCAATGAGTTCTTTTATTGCCTTAAAAATCAAAAAGACTTTACTAGCAAAATTCGAATGGAACAATGATAAAAAAAAAAACTGAACAAAATAAAAGTCTAAAAATTTTGAAAACTTGAGAAATTCTGGAAACTTGAATATTGATTTCTATTGAGAGAATATGTTTGTTTGCTTGTGTAGTTGAATGTGTCTGTGTGTAGAGGTCCCAAATTTGAATTTTGACCCCTTTATATAGCCTCTAATAATTCTAAATGACATAACCCAATCTACCTAGATCATGCATGCATGATTTAATATTTCTATTAAGCCATTAAGCAGTCATGTAACTCCACAAAAATATTAAACAAAGTTCAAATAAGGATTTTCTAATGCCATAAATTTTATAAAATTTTCGGCATTATCCCGTCTGTTTTTAGGACATTCCTCAAATACATTTAAATATAAAACCTACAAGAAAACACACTTCTAAACACAATCCAATCTACTTGCCTCATTTCCATACAATAACCACACCTCAGTAATTAAGTTTAACATTCAAATAAATACATCATTAATGCAACTACTTATAGAAACACGATAACAACTCATGCACTTTCTAAAATTATAAGCATATTGTTGTGCTCAAAAATTAAAAGAATCACACTCATAGAAACTCTGAATGTACATTTAAAAGAATGTCTTTCATCACTAATATTTTTCGTAGCTGAACTCAGTCTAAAATCTGAGCTGCTAACCTTTATTAAAAGGGATTAAGCTACCCGTAGTTCTTAAAAAATTATTTCAAACCAAACTGAACATCCTCATTGTGCATTTGCAACTCACAAGTCAGCAGCCATATGAAAAATTCATTTATTTAAATATATACTAATTACATATCAATATTCAAGTTCCAAAATATACAAACTGGACAAGTATATGCTCTAAATAGTTATCAAGAAACTCAGCCACCACAATAACTTTGCAAATAAATTAGCAAATCATTTTAACCATCCTCACGCCCCTTCATTCCAAGGCATGGTAATAATCATTTATGAGGAACATTCCAGCAAAAAGCCATAAGACATATATATGAACTAATCGTTATACACCGAGTGGGTAAGCTAACCAAATCATTTTAGTGAAAAGCCACAAGACATATATATGAACTAATCATTATATACCAGGCGGGTAAGCTAACCAAATCATTTCAGTGAAAAGCCACAAGACGTATATATGAACTAATCATTATATACCAGGCGGGTAAGCTAACCAAATCATTTCAGTGTAAAGCCACAAGACGTATGTGTGAACTAATCATCATACACCAGACATGTAATAACTATATATGAAGGACATTCTAGTGAAAAGCCTTAAGAATTATATATGAACAAATCCTTATATACAGGACGGGTAAACTAACCATGAAAATCATTTTGGTGAAAAATCTCAAGAGGTATATGTGAACTAATCATCATACACCGGGCATGTGAAATTCATTGTCCCTTCATATATTTATAAACATAAATAAAATTTTGTATTTCTGACAATTTCAACTTGGCAGCATAAACCATCACTCAAGTAACAAAATCAATCACACCTCATTATGTCACAACATAATCAACTCCACTACTTGGCGCCATAATTCATTGCCCAAGTAGGATTTAACAACATACCTTATATCTACCATCTTAACAAATCACTATCATAATACTCACAATAACCATGAGCACATAGATATGAATATATATATACTTATGCCAAGAATTTAATTACGAAATTAATCAATATGTAGGCATAAGTTCATGTTTAAAAATCCTAACTCCAGGAAACCATATTATGCTTTCCAATAGGCAAAATAAAATAAACTCAATTCATTCATCACAAATGAAACTCAAGTTTTATTATAAATTGTCAATTATCCAAAACACAAGCAACATATTTCATCAACATCATCAAGGCAGCCCAATGCTAAAGGGCACTTGGTACAATTTAATAATCTCTAAATCGAATTATACTTCCATATATCATAGTCATCCACATGGTACTAAATACATAAATAAATATTCAAGTATGCAAAACACATGCTCATGTAGATATATATATATATATTCATGAATATTCTAAAACAAGCTTAGAAAACAAATCCATACTTACATTATCATAAACCAAACTGACAAAACCAAACCTTTAATGCTCATCTTTTCAACAATATTGAACTTTTTCAAAAGTAAGCTTCAAAATAAAAGGCTTCTAAATTATACACCAAATATTACCAAAGCATAAATGAAGTTTGTCACAACCCTTCAAACCTAAAATTACTAAGCAAAAGACCAAAATTAACCAATTCCATATATATAATTACAACAGCTCATAACCACAATAGTCACTTCACCAATTTATATCAAGTTTAGGCTACAACCAAAAGAACAGAGCAAGATCATACTCTCTAATTCCCATAATCCACTATGGTATCAAACATTTCAAAAGGATACTCTCCAACTAATTAAACAAAAATGCAATTATAGATATAGATAAATACTCATATTTAACCATAAAAAATGTATAGTTTCATTCACAACTTGTTACGCCGAAGCCAAAAATGTTTCTTGAGGGTTCTCGTAGATCATCCAATCTGTACAAACACACATTTTTCAAAGAAGTGATGTTGCCAACTATTTCATACCAAAATTTTATTATTTTAGCACCCACATACCACATAACTTTTAAATACTAAAAATAACCATAAACCCAAAATTCCTCTCTTTATCAAACCCAGGGCAACAACCACAATAGCAACAAATTTGAATAGCATTTCACTCCTAATCAAGTTCATACCTAACAGCTCTTGAACATCAAAATTCTTGCAAGGATTTCCTTATCAATGAACTCACTTTCAACATAGAACTTATGAATTTAGTAAACCAAAAATGAACTTCAAGTATATAAAAAAAATACATAAAAGATAAATCTTATACCTCTACCTCTTAAAACCCACAGTAAAAAGGTTCCCATAGTTTCCAAAACCTCAACTCAATTTGATGTGCTTGAGTTGGGGGTGGTTGAATTTTCACCTAAGAGTTGTGGTCTCGCTTCGGTTGTTAAAACGAACTGAACGAGCTAGACTTGAGCAAAATAGAGTGTGGGATTAGGTTTAGAAAGTCTCAAAATAGAATAAGGGACTAACCCTTTCACTTGAAAGCCACCGGATTCTGGCAATCAAAGTAAAACATCTTCATCGGCTTTTCTCCATTTTTCAGCAAAAATAGAGTTTTTAGGGCCAGAATATTACATTAATAGTTAGGGGGGACTTGCGCTTTAATTTTTAGGGTTGGCGGTGGCTTACTGTTGTCGGAGATGGGCGATTTTCTAGCGAGAAATTCAGGCCTCATGGGTTTCAAGTGCACAATTGATGTAAGGAAAAAAAAGATTTGGGGGAAATGGAAGAAGAAAATAAATTTTTTGCATAAATGGAACCCATTTGGTAAAAGACCATAATGCCTCTAAGTTCATTTGATCACAACTCTTAAATCGTAACTCAAAATCAAGCATACCACCAGTCTACGAACTCGCATCGACGAGCTCTACTCAACGATACTATATTCAAAGCCAAAAATTGTTCACACAAAAAGTCAACATTTGGGCCCACTCATGGTCAACTTAGTCAAGATAGAAAATTTTGGTATTTTCTCGGGACGGGTTGTTATACTGAATCTTAGTAGGAATAAAACTCTTGGTATTTGTCATCTCACTTAAAATAGAGTTCTTATCTAAAAAATAAAGCACCAATAAAAATAAACTCAATTTAACTAGACCTATATTCCAACTTAAATTCTTCCAATAATTCTCATTGTTCCAACATTTATCCGAACCAACATAACATCATCCCAAGATACCTAAACCAATATCTCTGGGATGACAAAAACTATTCACCAAGCTTCCATCCGGCCTAACAAAATCATTCTTCCAAACATTGGGCCTAACATTTCATCATAAAGCTAACAATTTTGCATGGCTCAAATAAAGTACTATTATAAAACACTAATCAACTAATTTTAATTTTTTAATATATTCATCCACCAGTTAAAACTTTACATCTAAAAGTAAAAAACACAAAACTCTGAGTTAAAAATTTCAGTAAACAATCGGTGTTGGGATCCCTATCTAGAGTATAATAAGATATTTTCGATTAGTGTTTGGTTATGGATGCACGCTAGGCTAGCTATTTTGAAAAAAAAAAATAGAATAAACAATAAATTGGCTTTATGTGCTTGTCAATGGGGCTCCAAATGTTCTGTTATAGATTGCTTTAAGATTGATCTCATTTTTCTCATTCTTTTGTTGATAACACAAACAAACGAGTGGCCTTGAGGAAGGTTATTGCCTGATTCTTTCCTTTCACACACTTCTTCACTTAAAAAAAATGGTTGTTAGAATTGCTAGGTTTGCTATGGTTTTTTACTTTTATAGAAAATAGCCATGATTAGTGAGTCCAAAAAGGAAGAAATGGAAGATGTTCAAATTACCATTCAAAAGTTAGTGACATATTTTGTCGAAAGATATGTAGAAGAAGATATGGCCATAAAATAGCCTAAATATATTTTGGAAGATGATTTTTATGATAAGGAAGATTTTTTTAAAAAAATTTCAGCCTATTGTAATTTTGATTAAGAATAAATTATTTGGTAGTAGGACAAAAGTAAAAATATATATATAAATTAATTAATTAATTTTGGCTATTGTTTCTGAAATTTTGGCCTAAAGGGATTTTTAGTTATTTGGAAGGAGATTTCTTCTGCCATATGTATTTGAGATTTTCGATCAAGAGTGGCTTTATAAAATGTAGACTTTTGACTGAATGGTGATCGATATGCATTGACCTATATATTTGAATGATTTATTGAGTTTGGAAATTCTTTTGACAAAGTGAGGTTTCTTTTTATTAAATTTTTCGGCTTAAGTGAAATTTTTGTTTTGAGAAATTTTTATTGTGCTCAAGTATAATTTCTACGGTTAGTTAGAATGGAATGATTTTTATAATTGTTGTGTTTGGTCGAATATAATTTTGGAAAATTTGGACTAATGCCCACGTAGGCATGGGGTTAATGAAAAATGCCCACCATTTTAAAAACTCTAAAAAATGCCCATAATTCATGAGGAAAAATCAAAAATACCCTCTTTGACAAAATTAATGCCCCCATCAACCTCTCTGAAAAATAGAGATTTTTTTTTACGGTTTTACTGGTTTTTTTCACTCCACTTAACTCCACTCTGTCCCTCTCTGCCCTTTCTTCGTCTCCCCTATTCTCTTTACGTCTGTCGGCGGCAATGAGAAGCCAAATGCCAACCATGAAAGAAAAGAAAAAGAATTGCCGCCGGCAAAGAGAAGCGAAATACCCATAGAGAAGAAAAATGCAACCACAAAGAAGAGAAAGGCCAGTGAATCACCAAACGTCGACCATGGACGACAATTGACGCGGGCTTGAACAGAATCTGAAGAAACCAAGCAGCCATTTGAGCAACAACTGAAGGTTAATTTTTCTCCTTGTTCTCTAGTTATTTTCGTGTTGCACATGTGTTTATCAGTGTATAAAAAAAATGCAAATGTGTTTCTCTTTGCTCTTTAGATATTGGCCAGAAATTGTATTTGGGTGTTTTGTGTTATGTGGTAATTCTTGAGAGACAAATGCACAATTGTTTTGTAGAACCAAAATTTTTTGTAGGTATTTTGTGTGGTGCTGATAACATTATTTCTAGAATAATTTTCATTATCATTTTTATTTACCCTGTCTGAAAGTAGGGGGCCCCTTCCCAAGTGGGGTGAGGTACAAGGTAGAAACAATTTGGTTATTTTGTATTCTACCCCTCCCACTTCAAGCGGGGTCCCCTACCTGTGGACGGGGTAGTAAAAGAATAGGGTATATTTGTTTGCTATATTTTTTTAGGTATATTTTGTAGGCATTTGATTTTTTCAAACAGTGACCAAATGTATTAGAATCGGTCGAACTGTTTTCGATTAGTAGAATGGACGACTCATTGTCACAACAAAAAGTGTCGTAAGTAGACATTGTAACTAGTAATTTTTAATGTATTACTAGTTTTATTATATTGATATTGAATATATCGTTTTGATGTAGTGGGGATTGCGGCATATTCGCGTTGCGATGGATTGAGAACAAATCTGCTGGACTACCATTGACGATTCAGCAAAAAGATATGATGTTCATGAGAAAAAAGTATGCTGCAGAGTTGTACGATAAAAACTTTATTTTGCTGTAGAGTTGTACGATATACATGCCGAAGTCCTCTTTCAAATAAGCTATAGAAGCTGCGTATAAATAATTGCATATATTTTTCCAAGCATGACTTTCGATTCTCGAGAATTTTGCCTTCATATTTTGTCTGAGATGGTATGCGCAATACTCATGGTACACATTGGGATAAACTGACATTATAGCAGGCATGAAGCTTACTTGTCTATCTGTTATAAACACCAAATCAGCACAATCACCATAGGCATCTTTAAACCTCGAAAAAAACCACTGCCACGATGCATCATTCTCACTAGGCCCAATGCCAAATGCCAACGGAAAAAGTTGTGCATTCCCATCCAAATAGGTTGCAGCATATAGTATACCACCACATTTACGTTTCAAAAATGTCCCATCCACAGCCACCATGGGACGCATATGTTGAAACCCTTGAACGGAAGCTCCAACAGGCATAAAGTAATATTGAAATCTATTTTCTAAGTCTGTTTCAAAATGAGTGAACGAGTCAAGATTGGTACTTTCTAGAACAACATACCATAATGGTAGCTTTGCATATGACTTTTCCGGCGTCCCATATGCACTTGCATGTACACATTCTCTAGCCCTGCAAGCTTTATAAGCCCATAGTCGCCCTAAGCTCTCTACTAATATCTTCAATTAAGTCCTTTGGTTTGAAATGATGCCCAATAGTAGTAAACATTGATCTGAAAAACTCTCAAATCACTAAACTACTGGCTTGTTGATGATCACAATGCATAAAGTTTAGATTGCATGTGTGATGTGGGACATATACTCTAATCAACCAGAATTTAGTTTCAGACATCGACGTTGCACAGAGTTTCCAAGTACAACTGTTATCATTGCATCCAACATCAAATCGCCTTGTGTCAGATTTTTTAATTCTAAACTCAAAATTTGTTTTGATTGCATGGAGGCTCAACTTCATTTTAAGCTCTTGTTTACTTGCATGCATTTGGTCTTTCTCAAATGTTTGATTTATGCTTAATGACCCCAACTCTGATGGTGTAGATGTTTCTGGATTTCCGATCGTACCACTTTCATTTTGCTCTGCATGCCTCGTTTGTGAATGTTCTCTATCACCTTCATAAGTAACTTTATCTAGAGTATCACCATGCAAAACATCATCTGTAACATCCTAAAACTTAAGTAGTGATTAGCAAAGTAATTAGAGTTAATTATGTTCAATAATTGAATTAATAACACTAATGGTGGTATAAGAAAAATAATTATCAGTAAAATAATATTGGTAGTTTTAAAGTTTAATATAAAAGGAATAAAAATTTAGAAATTAAAATTTGTGGATTAGTGTTTTAATTATAGTTAGTGTAAAAAGAAAAAATAAATAAAAAAATAAAAATAAAAATGAGAGTAAAAATAAAAATGAGAAAATGAAATAAAATAAAATAGAAATGACAAATAACAATTTTGCCCTTGGAGTTAAGTGAAATTATGAGTGGAATAAAGGGCAATTTTGGAAAGGCAGGGGAAATATGAATATCTGGCCTTCTCCTTCCTGGTACGCGTAGAACTCCATTTTTTCTTTCCTCCATTGTTGAGCCGGCGAAGCTAGTGAGAGAAAATCTTCAAATTTCTTCAATCTCTTCTAAATCAATCTTAGAAATAGGTTACCCATAGGTTTTAGGGCCTTTTAAACACTTTGGTAAGGTTTGTTTTAACCAAAAGTCACTCTAGGTGTGAGTTTTGGGGGTTTAACTTAAATTCCTTCTCACCGGAAATTGAGAGATTCCGGCCACCTCTCGCCGGAATCTTTGTACCAAAAGCTTCCTTTCTCACTACTTTACAAAACCCAAGTGTTGGAATTGAAGATTAGTGAGATAGGTTAGAAATTTGACAAAAAGGACACAAAGGAGATTTTTGGATTTCTGGAGAAATTGTGAAATTTTAGCTCCAATTGAAGGTAAATCATGTTTTCTATGCTTAATTACATTGTATAATGATAAGCATTGTAGTATAGAATTGGAGAATGGAAATGGAGGGAAATTTGTGAGTTTTTGGAATGTGTTTTGATGAAATTATGGTGATAGATTATAAATTGTGATTGTAGTTAATGTAATAGATTATAATTAAGTAATTTAGAGGAATTGTGAAGGTTGATTATATAATTGGTTGAGAGTTAGTAATTTTAATTGGAAAATTTAAGTGGATGATGATATAAATTTAGTTGGAAATTTAATTGTGATGAAAGTTAAGAATAAAAATTTAGGTATTAACCTCTAAAAATCATTTGGGTAAAAATATAATTAATAAACCTATATTATTATGAGAAAAATTGCATAAGTATGAAAAATAGGTAATAAAAAGGGGATTTTACTTTACATTACGGTAATAAAATATTTGGTAATATTATTTTATTGTATTATTAGGGGAAGGAACTACTCCGGTCGAACGACAAGAAGCAACTAACCGAGGATAGACTTCAACGCTGCATTTCTGTGAGTAGGAACACATATATTTATATATATATGTAAATGCATGAATACATACATATATTTTATGGTTTGGAAATATATTCAAAGATTATATGATTAAGAAATATACTTTGTGATTAAATAAGTTTTACAAGTATATATATATATTGATATATATATTACCTTGTTATTTCCTTTGGAATAAATACATACATATTTATACATGTGTTTAAAAGAATGCTTTAATTATGAATTTAAAGTAAATATTTATGAATGTTATTATTTTGTGTGAATTCATAAATGCATTATATCTATGTTTGGTGACTACTTGGGCGATGAGTATGCCACCGAGTAAGGTTTAACAAGGTTGGTGACTACTTGGGCAATGATTATGCCGCCGGGTAGGGAAGTTGACATTGGATATGGTTGGTGACTACTTGGGCGATGTGATATGCCGCCAAGTAGGGAGATTATTTATACTTGGGCAATGGTTTATGCCGCCAGATTATTTATACTTGGGTGATGGTTTATGCTGCCAGATTATTTAGGCTTGTGAAATGGTTTATGCCGCCAAGCTGGGATTATGAATCGCATACATGTGTGTGAATATATGAAGGGACAATGGCTTTCACAGAAATGGTTATTACCCGCTCGATATATGATGATTTGTTCACATATATGTCTGTCCCTCATATATTTTGTTGCATTGATTGTGTGTGCTATTTTAATATTTCAAGACATTTTGACATAAATAAATATATTAATTATGTTAAATATATATATATATGAATATTTTGAAATTTAGAAATTTGGAAGATGAACTACTTTCAAAAGAGATTGCATGCATAAACCAATTTTTATATATACGTTATGTATGTAAGAAAATATTATTTTCCTATTTAGTTTCTACTCACTGAGTATGCAAATATTCACCCCACCTTTAAATTCTAAAAATATTTCAGGTAGATTCTTGGATCCTTAGTTTTGCTACTATTATTAATAAGTGCCGAAGCAGTAAGTTAAAGGTAGTAGTAGTGAAATTAGATTATACTAGTTTCCTGTCTAGTTATGTATTAAATGGTAGTATGATAGAAACATATTATGTAATACAAATTTTATAATTATATTATGGAGATTATGTATATGGATGTATTGCTGTGAGTTTACTGAATTATGGTAGAGTTTGGTGAACTGGAATGTTGTAGAATTATTGTTTTGGACATGCAGGTACATGTAAATAATTTAGGGAATGTTATAATTACATACCAAACTCTGCCGAATTTTTTTATTAAATTTTCTAGCATCTAGGAGTTTGGGTTATGGAATTGATAATTATGGTGATTGTTGACTGCTTAGGGACTTAATCAGCATGATTAAGTCCTGCATGTAAGACTTGGGTAGTACGGGTCCTGTCATCATCACCATAACGATCATCACCATCAGCACCATATTGATCATCATCACCATATCGATCATAATCACCATCGTCACCACATCGATCATCATCAGAGAAAGTCCATCGGCCACTGAAGTCATCCCCTAAACATTCATTGTCAAAGTTATTCCCTGGGTCCTCAGTCAATTGAATTTCGAGATCTTGTATTTCTAATACTTTCGGTTATGAGACTTGCAGCCGAGGAATTGGCACGAGCTTGGCAGACATTTCCACTGTTGTTGGAGATGGGACTCCAATTCATCCATAATTTGATAATGGAATATGGTTACTACCACTACCAGAAGAAAATTTTGCATGTATAGTTCTCGCACATTGGAAACTCCTAAACTATGGCATTGGATGAACAACAACTCATATAACTTGGTCAACATATAATGGAGACATGTATATAGGCGAGTTTCTTATTTGCTTGTCAATAAAGATTGATAGGTGTCTATCAGTACCGCAAGGACATGGAGACACATTTGAAATATTAATCACAAAGAAAAATTTCATGCTCAAATCATATTGGTATGGGTCCAAACCTAATATTTTATACACTTCATTCTTCAGATCCAATAGTGTAAAGCTATTTCTTATGTATGTAGCTTCCATTTTTGAATCTTCATGTACCCACATACATTGTTTATTTTTTGTCCACTTTCCATCATAAGATATTTGTATTGGAATCAAATCCATTTTACTACAACTGAAACAATTTAAAAATAAGAAAATGATGTTAAATAATAATAAAATAACATATTATCCCGACTAAAAATATTAAGCAACAAATAAAGTGTTGACCCCGCCACATAGTAGGGGACCCCGTCCAATATAGGCGAGGTCATAGGCATAACAAATGTTTCTCTCTGCCTAGTACCCCAACTCAATTGGACGGGGCCCCCTACTCTGTGATGGGGTTAACACTTTATTTGTTTCAGTTATGTATCCCACCTTTATATACCCTTTGTATATGCCCCGTCTGTTGGGCTAGGTACATCATCTTCAACCTTGGGCAAACACTATTTAGACAGTGTTTTTCTTTGTTTTTTTCATTGTTTTTAGTTTTTTCATTTTAATAAATTTCAAAATATACATATTGAAGCATAAAACTAATATATATGACTTTTTAGCAATGATTTTAACAAAAGAAATGTAAATTACTTTAATAATGATTGTAACCAAAGAAATGCAAATTACCTTTCTAAATATTGAAGGTGCAATGCAATTGTTTTTTTGTATACCCAAAATATTTTGAGAATGAAGCTCTAAATAAACCAAATGGTGTTGAACTACAAAGATAATCAAGAGAGAGATTTTAAAACACAAGTTTTTTTTTTCTTAAACAGAGCACAAAAGCAAATTTGTTCACGATGCATAATGGTTATTGATAGTGGAAAAACATAAAAATAGAGCAATGGGAATCGGGTGGGTGGGAGCATTTATTGAGAAAATGTATTTTTTGTTTTTCCTCATGAATTTTGGACATTTTTCATTAACCCCATGTGGGCATTTGTCCAAATTCCCCTATAATTTTTATTTGGTTGGGCCGAACAGTGATGATATGGTATGATTTTTATTTGGTTGGGCCAAATAATTGAGTTAGCTGAATATGTGATTTTTTGGTTTAATTAGCCAAATATTTAATAAAAATAGTATATGAATAGTTTTCGGCCGAATATTTTGTTACAGCTTAATGAAAGTCTTGCCCAATAATTTGATTTGGCCGAATGAGTTTGTGGCCGAGAATAATGAATATTTATTAAAATGTGTGTGTTGGACGAGTGAGTGCAGTGAAAACAAATTGAGGAAGATTTTGCTAGGAGTGGCCGAATGTGTAAGAAATTTTAATTGGCCGAATGAAAGGTTGAATGTTTGAATTTTTGTGGACCGAATATTGTTGATTGGGTGTAATTACTTGGTTGAATATAATTTTTCTACCAAATGGATATATATTTATATCTTATATATCTTATAAAGGAGGGTAGAGTTTAAGGTGGGTTTCCGTTTTCTTTCATTTTTTTTTATAAACGACATCGTTTGCTATGTTTTTTTTTTTTTAAATTAATAGAAAAAATGCCATTTTCTTATGTTAGGGATTTCTATCATCCCAAGCCATTCGACAGAAATGCTCGCACCCTTTTGCTCTCTCTTCTTCTTCTTTTTGTTTATGGAATTTCTTTGCAGACACCAAGACTCACTGGGTGAAGAAGCTTCGGCATTCTAAGGAAACGACGACGTCGATTTACGATTCATCTACTTTACGCTCGCATCTCCCATTCTCATCAGCCACAGTGAGGAATAGGACCAACCAATTACAAGGTCATCTCATTTTTTTTCTTTTCTTTTTTGTTTTCTGAGTTTTGAAATTTCAGATGGTATTTGTATTTTAGTTTTTTTTAAAGAGAAATGGGTTTTTTTTTCCATGGGTTTGATATTCTGTTTGGTAGGTAGGAAAAAATAATTTCAGCGAATTAATGACGGGATATAAGTGTCTGGTGAGATTGGAGCTGAACATAATTAAAGCCCTAGGAATGGGCTAATGATTCTCTATTGATGGCTTTACGGCCATATCATATACCCAAACTCTTTTTCTTCTTCATTAAAGAAGCGGAATAGTTACAAATCTTTGTCTTCATCTTATTCTACAAATTCTTCATCTTCCATTCCAAGATAGAGATATGGCTCAATAACGTTCTTCCTTTTTTGGGTCTCTCTATTTGTGGTTTATAGATAATGAATGGTTTACTACATGGAAGGCTTCACGCCATGATCTATAAAGTTGATAAGCTACAAGGTGAAGGTGCTGGCCATTTCTTCCACAAGGTGCTGACCATCTCTCTATTTCAATCTTATATATTTGTTTGTCTATCTTATTGGATGGTTTCTTATATGTTCTTTATGAACATGGCATTTTATGTTTCAGCTGATGGGTTCAAATACCTCAAATTACTGTAATTTTTGTATGTACAAATATAACTAAGTTGGGAAAATATTTTTGTTCAATACGTAAAAGTATTCAAAGCTTCGATTTTGATCTAGCAGATGTATGCGTAAAATCCTTTGCAGAGCGTAATTTTGTAGAGAGAGATAGTAAGGAACATGTTTTGGTGTTAGTGAGTTTGTTTCTTGATTTTTCCAGTTGGCTTTATGGTATTTTGATTTTGATCTTGGTGTTTTACCTTTTTGTTTTTTTTTTTATGTTCTAAGACGTGTTTTTATTTATGATACAATGTTTTATTTTTGGTCTTTCGAATGGGGCTATTTTAGCATACTTTTGCTGCTTGAGATTTGGTGTTGGTAAGTCATTTTAAAAAGTTATTTTTTTTTGTTTATTTGTCCTATTTTTCTTACTTCTGGTTCTCTCTCCTCTTTCAATCCTTATTGTGGAATCCTTTTTATCCTTTGAATTTTTCCCCAATTGGATTCCAAATCTTTAATTTTCTTGCTTTTGCTTCATTTTTGTAACAGGGTTCCTCTTGGCTGATCGGATAAGAGACTTTTCAGGTTTGATTTTGATACTTTACTGATATGAGTTTGGGTTTTTATGTAATTTTTGGCATAAAGATATCACCTAGATGGCGGATGAACTACCTTATCTATATTTTTAAGAGCTCGTGCTAATTGATCCCAAACACCCATCAACAACCAATAACCTAGAAGCTTATTCCCTTTTGGTAACTCAGCAAGGACCACCTGTAGGTGTTAAATCATTTATTTCTATGCATAAAACATTGCAACCTAGGCGAGATAAAGAACCCTATAGAATTTTTGTATAAGAATGTCCTATAAAGATGCATTTTGTAGCTCTAGGAGAAAAGTAATCATTAACACTAAAGCTTTATGAACATAATAGACACCTAAAGACCTAAGAGGAAGACATATCAGTGACACAAATTGACAAAGTATGGACCATGGTAATACAAGGATAGTGAAGGGAAAAAATATTAATTGAAAAGTATGTTTTGAGAATGTTAGAATGACATGAATCAAAAAGTGTTTTAGGACATTCACAAGAAACATGATAGACCTAACTACCTCCAAAAGATGTCCATTCTTTCTTTCTATTACTCTATTTCGTAAGTATCATCGAAAAGAGTTTGATGAATGATGTCATTAGTAGGTTATATAGAGGAATGCATTCAAGACCATTATTGCTATGGAAAACTTTATTTGACTGTAAAAATAATAACTAATGTTTTCTTCCTCTCATATATGCATGTATATAAATATGTATATCTGTGTGATTTAATCTAATGTTTTGTACAATTTAGTTGCATATAGAACCTTTCTGTTTTTTTTTTTTCTTTTTTACAGGTTAAAGAGAATGAGAAACAATATGAAAAGTCAGATAAGATGCTTATAAATTTCTAGGTTTGCATGTTTCTTTTTTCCTCAATTCTTTGTTTCTTACATTGATTTTTTTTCTTTATGTTATTATTATTATTATTCTTGTTTATGGTGTGTTTATCTGATTTTACAAGAAAGCAAGATCCAATAAAAATGATCTAAAAAGTTGAAGAACTGATTTTGTAGGTTTCTATTTTAAGCATTTGTTTTTATTTTTTTGGTATTGATTTCTTTGGTTTTAATTTGGTAATTATATTGCTTATATAGATTTCTGATGGGTTGTCTTTTGTGTGTTCGTTTTCATTTACAGGATTATGTTAGTTTGTGTGTCTAGCTTTGGGATATTGCTGGTATTTTTTCCTTTTCTCTTTTTGTGTAATGTTTAATTTAAATTGGTAATGGAGTTTTGATCCTTGGTTTTTTGGTTTGAGTTTTGTTTTTTCATCTGTCATCATTTTTTAAATATGAAGAAAAATGATAAAAAGGACAACATTTAAATTCTATTTTCATTCTTTTACCAAATTGGTATGTGGTATTGTTAATTTACCATTTAGACTGAGATAGTTTGTTGAACTTTTTCTTTTTTTTTTAAAGAAAAAAATCTATTTTCTCTTATAGTTATACTACTGTTCAAGCTTGATTTCTGGCAATAATAACGAACTTGGAATATTTCAATTCTTTTAAAATTAATATTTTGTTGCATAAAGACTAGTTTTTTTAAAATTGTGTTAATTTGATGATGGGTAGATTCACATTGTTAGTTGCAAATTGACTGGATTTGATAACATTATCAAAATTTGTACATGAGAATTAAAATGGAACTTTTCATAAAATATCTTTTCATAAGATAGAAAATGTAATATTTTGAGACCCAATTAATATATTGCTCTGGTTCATTTGGATAAAGGTTTTGTAGATATCCAACTTAGGTTGAGCAAAATTACAAGATATTATACTAATATAGATATATAATCATTGATTAGATACATTAATATTATAGTAACATAGTTTGTTGAGTTTAACTTCAAAAGAGAATTGAACAAATGCAAATTTGTGGATGCAATTCAATGGCTAGAGTTATCATATTGTTTTGAGCATGTGTTTAAACTTGGCTTATGCACAAAATATTATTGTAGCAACATCTAATATAGATTTTTTCCATTTAGCAATTATTAGATTTGGAACAAGTAGTAAAGAGGAAAAATATTTCAAATTCTTGTTTACTTACTTTGGAATATATAATGCATTTGAATGATCTATCCATTTGACATCAAAAATACCTACCACTAAGTTTTTTTGGCTTTTGAATAACAGTATTGACACTACAAAAAAAAACGATGTTTTGTGACGGAAGCAAATTCGTCACAACGTATAGTATGTGTGACGGATTCGTCACACAATCCACCAACTGTGACGGTAACTAACCCGTCACAGTGCTTTCGCAATAGCCCCGACACAAATTCTCTTCAGTGACTGTTTACTGTTCATCGTCACAAAAAATGTAGTTTAAGTGACGGCAACAATTCGTCACTTATATTCCAACCCATTGAAATTTTCCGGCGAGCCACCGCCGGCAAAGATTAAGTGACGGATCATTTTCCGTCACAATCACGACATTTTGTGACAACTGTGTGACGGATTTCTGTCACTGATATATGATTGTCACTGTTCGCAGCCGTCACATAAACATTGTTGTTGTGACGGTTTCCCGTCACGGATATATAATTGTCGCCATTTTCAGCCGTCACTTAAACATTGTTGTGACGGTTTTGTGACGGTTCTCCGTCACGGATATATAATTGTTACTGTTATCAGCCGTCACTTATACATTATTTTCATGCTATAATATCATGTATGTTATCAGCCGTCACTTATACATTGTTTTCATGCTATAATATTATGTATATATGTACTAATTAATACAAAAATTCACTTTTATTTACATATATTTGAGACAACTAAAATTTCAATTTACATTAAAATGGATAATATTGTATTGTCACAAAATATCTTTTACATTCAAATTCTAACACAAGTACACTAAGCATAGTGTATCACATATAATAAGATTTACACACAAAAAAAAAAAAAAAAAAAAAAAAAACAAAAAAACAAAACAAACTCCAATGCTCATATTGGAGCAGCTGAGATACAAATTGCAATAATTAAGTACCTAGCAAGTAAAAGGTAAAAAAAATTATACTTTGATAGCACTGATTCCATATCAAAGCAACAAAATTAGCGGCAAGGACCTGCAATTGATAGCACAGATGAAAAGTTGAAAATTAAACTTAACAGGATAAATTAATATACCAAACATGATAATAAGAATAACAGCAAACACATGAATATGATTAAATATACATTAATTTGAGAACAAATAGGCAATGATGGCAACTTTCATTTTTGACTTGTACTTTGAATATGAAAGCTATGAATATGAAAGCTATATACTTGCCTTTACAAATCTGCAAAGTTATTAATGTTATCTAAAAGAGAAACAAAATTAAATATGATGTACAACTATTGGACAGCAGGGTTTAATCAAGTTGCAAATACATACAACAAATAAAAAAAAACAGTAAATCAAGTTGTGGCATTATATTCAGAATG